>JAOVVG010000027.1:11561832-11572257 GCA_028566375.1 Leptodoras nelsoni
TATACATAATAAAAGGTAAACTGTCATGTTTTATATTCATTGCATGTCAAGAGAAATATTTCAATCATTTTCAGCATTATGGCTTGTAGCTCATGAAAAGCAGAAATCCAGTACCTGAAATGATTAGAATATTTTTTTTGTGAACAGCCAGCCTTTTCAGCAATGACCATCTGTGGCCTTGTGTAGGGTGTTGATGATCAACTTCTCCACAACTGACAACTGTCGAGTCAGCAGTCTTCCCCACGATACACGGCATATATATACTGTCTGAGATACTGGATTACAGATTTTCATGAGCTGTAAGGCATGATGATCAAAATTAACACAAAAAGGCTGTCACTTCATATGGAATATAAAATATGACAGTTACCTTTTTCAAATTAAATGATGAAAAAAATGAACTTGTTCCACTATATTTTTTAGATGGACTAGTATATTCTGCATTGTCGAGGCAGTACATAAAGATTTCCAAACATTGCTTTTCCAACATAAAATTTATTGTTACTGAAAGTAACACATTGCATAACAGACCACTTTTCAGACAAAAACGTAATGGATGCTGCTGGGTTTTGCATGCAAAAAAGAAGGAAGTGTGACAGTAAAGAAGCTCAGTAAAACTTAACAGCTAATTTCCTTATAAAACTGCACACATTGTACCTGGGAACACTGTTTAAGAAACACGCACCAAATATGGACTTCCTTTAGTTTATCACTGTTTACTGCACTTTATTTAGTAGTGTTTTCTTTTATATAGAAACATCTTTATTTAACATGATTATTTTCGAAGGCGTCTTTGCTTTACAGCGAGTCTTATTAAGATTTGGCCTTATTAAGATTTTTGCATCACACTGTACAGTAATTAGCTGTAAGTTTTACTGAGCGTCTTGGAGAATCTGCCACAGCTCTTCTGGAGACTTTGACCATCACACTTGCATGCAAAACCCAGCAGCCTTCATTATGTTTTTTGCCTGAAAAGTGATTTGTTATGTAATGATCTCTTATGTTCATTACTGACATTGAAACCTTTTTGTCTAACATGGAATGTTGAAAGACGTTGGAAATATACGAACTTTTTGTACTGACTCAATGCAGAACTCAAAAATATGTTTATTTTTTAGTTTAGTCTTAGTTTAGTTGTACCTAAAAACAACAGAGTGCCTAATACTATTGCACGGTCCTAACATACAGTATTTCTGTACCTGTTTGTCATTGATTTGGTGTTTATCGACATACAATACACACATTAGTATGTAGAATAGAGACAGCATTGCTACTTTTGATACATGAAGCCCATTTAGTTGTTTTATACATAAAACTGGTCATTTAGTGATTTTAAAAATAGAAAACATGCACTTGCACACAGATATACTGAGGAATAAGATGTGTCCGTGATTAGGTGTCTCCGTGTATGTGTGTGTGACAGGGCACACCCCCGCAGCGGATCAGTCCAAACCAGTCCTACCAGCACACCCATGAACAGCAGGAGAGGACGGCAGCTACCACAACTGCCCTCAAAGGGGACGCTAGACAGAAGTAAGTCAGTTTTTCAGATTTTGCCTATATGGTGGAACCTGTTGGAAGTTGGGTTTTTTTTTAGATACTGATATATTCTTGTGAGATGATAGTGTAGAGAAAGCTGAATATAAGCTCTTCTGTGTAATTATGTACTTGACCATCAGGATTGTCCTTTTGTGGATGTGGAAATTTTTGAATTTGAATTGCATTTCACTGAAGTTATCCAGTGACTCAAATCCTTCTCAAGTCACAATCTCCATTTTACAGCCATGACGTCTACGTGATTGTGATAAACTTGTGATAATAGAGATACTGTATGTTACTGTACTTGAATAAGTTTAAAGATGGCTTTCCCGATGTTCATGATTCTTCAAAATGCCTTCAAAATGTGCCTTAATGTGGTGAACATTAACAACAAAATTAATTATCGCTTCCTGAAACCTTGTTCTCCACATGGAAATACTACAGTTTTCTTTGTAGCTTAAGTTTTGAATATGCTACAAACATATAGATCATATTGATCACTGATGGAGTTATTTTATCTTATATAATATCAGATAAACTAAAGCATTACTCTGCAAATTACATCTTAAAATACTTCTGAAATAACATTAAAAACTCTTGAAGATGTAGAAAATTATTGCATTTCTGTAGGCACCCTCGATGTCCCATATTTGTATTAATTAAGGATCACTTTTATAAAAAAATTTTCTAATGTTTTCTCCATAAGTATTATAACTGTAATGTTCTGTATAAGTATAAAGTCTCATTCTACATTGGCATATTGCTGAAAGAAGTATGAGATATTTATTCTTAATGAATCATGTGAGGCTTGGAAGAGCATATGATCATGTTCAGGCAAATGTTCAAGCAAAGCACTGAGTATGAAGCACCATGTACCAGTGAGATCCCAGTATAAGCTTGAGATCAACTGAATTGAAGAGCTAATGCTAAGATAATTGGATTAAATCTAAGATGATTAACATTGTCTAGAGGGTCAGAATGAGATTAAGAGATATTCTTTAGAATATTACTCTACACTAGATATGGAACTTGAGTAGACTTGAGGTGTGTGAAGGTGCTTTCAGTTGTGTTTTCACACTCTTTACACAAATCCAAACGACCACTCCAAAAGCATCTGATGAAAGTGGCCTCTGTCTACTTCTAGTACACTTAAATGTGCAATGTGAAAATAAACTAAACCAAGCAAGAAACAAACCAGTAGTATCAAATTCCCTATGATCTGAATCCATAAATGGATAAACATCTGTAAAAGTGCCCTCACAGCTTACCTGAGCTTCAACTTTGCCTCAAAGGAACATGAAGTCACTACAAAACTGCTGTTAATCCATAAATCCATCTCTGCTTTAGGTAAATGCATACTGCACACCTGGTGGCATCCATGTTTGGTCAGATGTTAGCCAATGTTAGCCTGTGCATTGGCATTCATTTATTCATGGTTCATTTTTCTCATTTTTCTCTCAAGATGGACGAGAAGACCTTGGGCCAGGTCCAGGTGTGTAATCTGTTTCATTGGGTTTAGGCTCTTAGATTCAGTTTAAACCCATCTGCAATAGTCGTGAGCCATAGTCTTGCTCAGAGAATAAGAATCAGTTAGTGTACTGTATCTTTCTAAAAAGAAATTATAACTAATTCGCAAGAGTAGGTTTTGCAAAATATTATGTATATTATGCAAAATAGCAAAAAACCTAAGTGGGCAGAGCTTAATGGTTCATGCAGCTTTTTGTTGGCCTTGAGCCAAGGGATTTTCTTTCTGTGCCTTACGGTGTGGGAGAAAATCACAAAAAATGTGCCACTACCAGGCCACTGAAGGTCCCTTTACTTGGCTGAGTCATTTCACACCTGCTGCACCTCAGTGCCAAGTTTGGTGTTTCTAGGCCATATGTTGTATTTTAGCCGAGAAAAAGAATACTAAGAAGAAGGAAATTCGAGCAAGTACAATAAACAGTACATTTTAACTGAAAACTGAGCCAGTCTGAGTCTGTCATAACAAAAGGAATAATATATAATTATTTCAAAAAACAAAAGAAATACTGTATGTGTTTTACAATGAATGGAAGCTAGCATGTCTAGTAATGACAGTTTAGCAAACAGCTGTCCCTTTCCAGTAAATTTCATTAGTTGTCAACATGACTAGCGACTAGCAGTGAATATAGATTAGCCTACACCCGTCTCAATGCATTAGCTTCCTTTCATTAACAACAATGTTTGGATAAAAGAAACCAAACACAGCTATGTTTCTCTCAGTGAACGTAACCTGGCATGACTAACAACAATACAAATCAGTAAAATGCTAACATCCACCATCTTTTTTTTTTTTTTCGAGAAACATCCTTGCAATGCTAATATATTTCAAAATGAAAGGAAGCTAGCCCAAACAACAGTGAATACAGTTTAGCTTACTCCTGCATCTATGTGCTAGCATCCATTTATTATCAGCAGTTTTTGAACAATGCTAATGTTTCTCTCACTGAAAGCAACCCAGTTTGAATAACAATACAAACACTAACATGTACCATTAGCTTTTGCTAAATCAGCACTTCCTTACATTCTTTCAGAATGGATAAAAGCTACTGTTGCTAGCAGTGAATACAGTTCAGCCTACTCCTGCACCTTTCCATTAGCTGCCGTGTATTTGTATTATCAGCTGTTTTTGGAGAATAATAACCAAACAACAATGCTAATGTTTCTCTTAGTGAAAGCAAGCAAGCTAGTAACAACAATACAAAACAACAAAGTGTAGTGCTATCTATCTTCCACTTTTAACTTGTTAAAGTCTCATACAATGACAGAAAGCTAGCATGACTAGCAGTGAAAGTAGTTTAGCTGAATTTTGTCTTGACAACTAGCTTTTGTTTATTCTCAGATGTATTTTGAGAGAAACAATACTATGGACTCTCACAAAGAAGGACCGCTAAAATGGTTAACAGTAACAGCAATATACTGTTCTGCTATCTTTTCCTTAGCTTTCATTAAATATTAGCAGGGAGAAATATTCCTTTAATATGGAGCAAAGACTATTGCAGATATTCTGTGGCATGTGAGTGTGTATGTCTTCATAACTCAGTGTCTGTGTTGTGATAAATGCCAAGCCTGCCTTGAACTGTTCTATGAACAACGCTATTACAAAAATAGTTTCATTTTGTTTCTCAGGCTTCTTTCTTGTGTATTAGAAGCTCTAATGATAATTAAGCAAAAGCATGGATGTTCCACTGGCGTTTTTGCCTCCATTATGTGGATTTCAGTATTTTCTTTGTCCTGTTTACAAAGAGCAAGTTTTATTTCCCCCAGGGCCATAATACCTCATTGACTTCTGTGTTGTTGTTTTTTTGCGCTTTAGCCTCAAATGTGTTGCCTACACTAGGCAAAAATGATGAGGTGGCATTTTTAAAAAAGAAAAAAAAACAACAAAAAAACAATTAGCTGTGTACCTATCGGCAAAACCAGTGTTGCGTTGATGGGAAATAGAGAAAGCAAGACAAGGAGAATGATTTATTGCCTGGAGAGAACCTTTCATCAGTGTCAGAACATGGGTTCGGCGCAAACCGCTATACGGAACCCATGTTCTGACGTGGATGAAAAGTTTTCTCCAGGCACCAACTGGTTCTTGTGTGTGTGTGTGTGTGTGTGTGTGTATGTGTGTGTGTGCTGATGTAGCTCTTTGGCCATCATTAATGTACAGCATGAACAGTGGACAGCATTTCCTGCTCTAACTGTAGTCTAAGGGTGTAGAATGAAATTTTATACTGTACACTAATGCTACTGGTTAAAGATGGCCAGAGAAGGCTGTAAATATGACTGAATGGAGCTGAATATTGGGACAGCATGGATTTGCATGGATCCAGGGTCCCTGAATTGATCCTAATGTTAGATTACTGTCTGTGTTGAGGTTCTATGTGTTTTCTGCATTGGTTTCCTCTGGGTTCTCTTGTTTTCTCCCATCTCCCAAAACCATGCCAGTAATTGGGTTGCCTATACAAAAGTGCCCCAGGTGTAAATGAGTGTGTATTCCTGCTTTCATGTGTTAGGCTATGGATCCAATGCACTCCTGGCCAGGATTAAGTGGGTACAGAAGATAGATGAATGAATGAATGGATGGATGGGTGGATGGATGGATGAATGAATGAATGGAGCTAAAGATTACTGCCTGGTGAAGAATGAGTGGACATTGAACTCATAGTAGGGCAGGTGTGGTCAAACGGCATCATGGAAGTCAATATTGTTGTCAGTTATGCCTGCATCAATGTCGCAGTTTTCTTCTTTTCTTCTTCTTCTTCTTCTTCTTCTTGTTTTTTTCTTCACCGATATTTGGTCAAGGATATCATATTCTTAGACTTCACCAATCAACATGACATGGGTGTCCACATGCTGTCCTTCATTTTAGCACCTCCTGAAGTGGGGTAGGCTCAGGGCACTTAGCTCAAAAACCAAAGTTTTGCCAAAATTTATGAACATCTTATGGCAAGTTGGCCTCTAGGAGGCACATTACTATAGCTCATTACGATTCATTTGTGGAGTAGCGTCACCTAGTGAATAATGTTCTAAGCAAAAATCTACCATTTCACTGGCCAATATGTTGTGATCTAAAGGCTCACACTTCATACAATTTCACACCCTGCATCAACACCACATTCTTTAGAAGCACACCAAATTTTGTTCAAATAGAATTCATATTTTGCTTCTATGCTGTAGCCATATTATACATCACTATGAGGTATGTCTAATTCTATAACCATTTATAAAAACCATTTGCTCATAATCAAGACGATTGCTGAACCTTTGAGAGCCAGCAAGCTATGGTTATGGCATCGAGGTGTGTCATGGTACCAAGAAATATATGAAACATCAGGTGTGTGTTGTGTTAAAATGGACATTTTGTAGAAAATCAAAATCCCGGTGTGGCAGAGAGACAGTGATGGTAGGATACACGTACAGGTTCTATTGTCAAAAGGGCAAGACAACATTTAAATCCAGAGGAAAAAATAAACATTGTTTTTCAAACCCAAAAGAATCAAACAAAAATCAAAGGAAATCAACAAACTAGACTAACATGCCTCCAGAAAGTGTTGCATGGATGAACAGTCAGTGCTCAGTTGCTGGCTGGGTGTAGCTTGAATTCTAAAAGCATGCAGAGTTTTTTCAGGGGACGAGAGTATGCTAACAGGTGGCTGTGGCATTACCAGGATGTGAGTTTTGCAGTCTCTTGATTATAGGATGAACGCTTTTCTGTTGTGCCATGTGAGTCTTTGCTGGGTCTGCATTTGGACCAGGTAACCGCCGCTGAGTTAGTCCACCAGGTGGTGGGGCAAAAAAGGGATGAAACCGATATGCTTCAATATGTTCTTGACCTGGTCCAAGGTCCACCCTTGAGTATGCCAGGTGGACCTTTATACACTGATTACCATGCTTATTACAAGTAGTGTAAACTCAATCCAGTCCAAGCATGAAACAAATGTCAAAAAAACATTTCCTGTTCCACATATTTTTTTGTTGATACCTCAGATTTTGAAAATAAAAATTTTCCATGTGAGCTCTTACAAAAAAACAACAAAAACCCACAAACAGCATGCCAGAGAGGTGTCGTTGGACTGGGGAGGAGACGAGAGTGTTCCTCAGTCTGGTTTGTAAAAATTACTTAAATGTTCTGCTTCATTGGCTTTCACACATCTTTTGGCAAATTAAACATTAAATACAATTTTCTTGTAGCCATATAAGGTGGACAATGGATTCATTTCAATACCGTCTCCTTAGATATGATGGTTGGAGCTGAATATTGGGACAGCATGGGTTTGCAGTGCCACATGTCGGTTCCAGGGTCCCTGAATTGATCCTAGTGTTAGATTACTATCTGTGTTGAGGTTCTATGTGTTTTCTGCATTGGTTTCCTCTGGGTTCTCTGGGTACAGAAGATAGATGAATGAGTGAATGAATGAATGAAATAAATGAAAAAAACAAAAAAACACAAACAGCATGCCAGAGAGGTGTCGTTGGACTGAGGAGGAGACGAGAGTGTTCCTCAGTCTGGTTCGTAAAAATCACTTAAATGTTCTGCTTCATTGGCTTTCACACATCTTTTGGCAAATTAAACATTAAATACAATTTTCTTGTAGCCATATAAGGTGGACAATGGATTAATTTCAATACCGTCTCCTTAGGATATTAATAATACTGCTAATGAGCTGGCACATAATTACTATCCAGTGGCCAATATACAGTACTGTGTAAAAGTGTATTGTTTTTATTGCAACTTCTGTTATTGATTTTTTTTTTTTGTTTGTTTTGCATTATTGAGTCAGTATAAAAAAGATTTTACATTTCCAAATGGTACTTTTCTAACAAAAATATTAATTTTGAAGGCTGACATAATGAAGGCTGCTGGGTTCAAAGAGCTGTGGCAGGTTCTCCAAGAAGCTCAGTAAAACTTACAGCTAATTTCCTTATAAATCTGCACACACCATATGTGGGAACACTGTTTAAGAAAAAGGCACACCAAATATGGACTTCCTTTAGTTTATTACCGTTTACAGCACTTTATTTAGTATTGTTTTCTACATTACATTACATTTATGGCATTTGGCAGACAACCTTATCCAGAGTGACTTACATTTTTCTCATTTACACAACTGAGCAACTGAGGGTTAAGGGACTTGCTCAAGGGCCCAGCAGTGGCAGTGGTGTGGATTTGAACTCCATCTCCACCATCTTAACCACTGAGCTACACTGCCCACTATCTCTATTTCTATTATGTAGAAACATGTTCATTATTTTCGAAGGCATTTTGCTTTACAGTGAGTCTTTACATGTGCCTTATTAAGACTTCTGCATTGTACTGTAATTAGTAATCAGCTGTAAGTTTTACTGAGCGTCTTGGAGAATCTGCCACAGCTCTTCTGGAGACTTTGACTGTCACACTTACTTCTTTTTTGTATGTAAAACCCAGCATTATGTTCATTATGTTTCTAAATGTAAATGTATTCTTTCGTTGGAAATCTAAAATCGTTTTGTACTGACTCAATAATGCAGAACCATCAATACCAAAAGTTGTACCTAAAAACAACAGGGTGTCTAAGACTTTTGCACAGTACTGTATACTGTGACATAGTAGTGCTCCAGGAATCCAGATTCGGATTTGGATCCCTAATGGAAAAGTAGTGAGAGTGGTGAGGAAATCTCCCCGCGATGGCATCAGGAAGGCACCCTGGATGAACTCAGAAGGAAACCTCACCTGGGTATCACTGTGTAGTGAAATTATAAATCTTTACATTATTGAGGTGTATAGTAAAAACAAATAGTCCTAAATGTTTTCAAATGTTGTTCAGTGAGTCCTGAGATGAGCACAGGACAGTCATTATGATTATAGCAGCAAATCTGGTTTATCTCATTGCTTCACACTGTTCAACAGTTCATGCGAATTATATCCAGCTTTCATTTACCTCATGACATGTCGTCATACCTTCATCATCCATCTGTGCTTTGTGTCTTCATCATAACCAATATCCATTGCCTTCTGTCTCTCACCATTCCTGCAGATGAAGAGGAGGAACATGTCGTGTATTACTCCACTTTCATTCAGTCATCATTTGACCCAGAAGAAGCAGGTGTGTCCTCCTGAGGCTCCTCCCACTTTCCCATCTGCTTTGTCACTTTTTTTTCTGTGGAAGGTGCTTTAGACCTTTAGAAATCTGTCCTATAATACTTTTTTTTTTACATTTATACATTTAATAACTGGCTCAGTTATTTCTGCGTAGGAAACCTACAACACATGTCCATGTTGGCTCTTCCTTCATCCCTCCATCTGCCTTCTTTTGCTCCTTGTCCATTGTGTGTCACATGATGGCGCTTTTCCGAGCCTACGTCTTTCACTTCACTTCCTACACGCACAACTGACTCCGTGCTGCTTAGGTCAGCTGTTTTAGGCTAGGCTTGATATTAATTATTCCAGCACACAGATATAAATACGCTCCTGGAAACGGGTGAGAAAATGACTGGGTTTAATATAGAACTAGACACAGCATGAGTTAGTAGTGGGTTGTATTGTATACCAGGATAAACTGTAGCAATGTATTAACTGCTAGAGATTTTAACTGAATCTGGGACAGATTAGTAAAACAAACATCTAAGTTTAAACAAAAAGGACATGCTGAGTGTGTTGTGTGCTCTGTGCTTTGTCACACTGTGTATAAAAGACTATGAGGAGAGACCAGCAACCAATGGGAGAAAAGGCAAGTGTTGAGTGAAGTATAAAGTGTGGATTGCAGTGCATGTACTTTGACATTTTTAGATTCCTGAACAAATTTCTTGAGCTAGAGTGTGAGTGGGTTGGTGTGGTCCCTTTGGCTCATTTTCTAGCTTTTTTAGATGTAGTGTTTTTAACTACATTTGTTTCTTTCTCTCTCTCTCTCTCTCTGTTTGCAGTGACTAAATCTCACACATCATCACTTCTTTAATTTCTGCCTGTACAGTGAAGTGTGCAGTTAATGTAAATGTGCAATGCTGTGCATTCTATAAACGGCAATCAAGCCCAGGTTCTTATTACTTTGACTTTCTATACAGATTGTCCAGTTTACATGTAAAGAAGCGGTTGTAATATACAGTACAGGCCACACCTTCTCATTCAATGCGTTTTCTTTATTTACATTGTAGATTCTCACTGAAGGCATCAAAACTATGAATTGTATATTCTAGTTTCTTCAAAATAGCCACCCATTGCTCTGATTACTGCGGTGCACACTCTTGGCTTTCTCTCAATGAGCTTCAAGAGGTAGTCATCTGAAATGGTTTTCAGGTTAATTAGAGGAATTACTTGCTTTATCATTGGGGTTGGGACCATCAGTTGTGTTGTGCAGAAGTCAGGTTACTACACAGCCGACAGCCCTATTGGACAACTGT
>JAOVVG010000027.1:12302548-12312813 GCA_028566375.1 Leptodoras nelsoni
CCGGCTGGGCACCGGCTCCCCCGTGACCCCGTAACTGGGAATAAGCGGTACAGATAATGACTGACTGACTGACTAAAGACAGATTATAATATTTTTATTATAATATTTATAATTTCTATTATCCATAAGTGCTTTCAGTATTTAACTGTGAATGGCCCAGAACTATTTTTATTTCATTCAACTGTCATTTTCACCAAATTTTATTTCACTAAGATTCACTAATGGAAGTAAAAAGATCTTTTTTTTCTATAGGGGACACTCTAAATTATTATCACCTTGTAATATTTAAATACTGCCCTTGGTTTCTGAGGGGGGGGGAATTTGTAAGGCATAGGCGCAATTTACAAACTCCACTGCCAAAAAAGTTGGGACACTTTCTTAACATGCAATAAAAACTGAAATCTGTAATTTGTTCACTTGAAGCTTTATTTAACAGACAAAAGGACAAAGAAAGGATTTTCAGTGTTTTCAATGATGAACTTAATTTTGTTGGTTAAATATTGGGGGTCTACAATTAGCAGTTTAACTGGTAACAGCTGAGGTAATCAACATTGAGTATAAAAGGAGCCTCCACCAAAGGCTTAGTCTTTGTAAGTGAGGATGGGTCATGGTTCACCACTTTGTGCCAAACGTCATGAGAGAATCGTCATTCAGTTCAAATACAATGTTTCTCAGTTCAAGATTGCAAAGAATTGAGGTATTTCACCATCTACAGTTCATAATATCATGAAAAGATTCAGGGAGTCAGGGGGAATCTTGATGTTTAAAGATCAAGATCGAGCCTTGTACATATCAAGAATAGGCAAAAACCCCACTTGTAAAACCAGAACACCAATTCCCAAAGAATTTAAAAGTATAATTAAAAGAAAAGGTGAAGAGACCCAGTAGTAAACATGCCTCTGTCCTCTGCTTTTTTTTAAGTGTGTAGCAGGCAACAATATTTAAATTTCTCATTTCTAAATAGATTTAAGTTCATCACTGAGAACACTGAAAATTCTATTTATTGCTTTTTAATAAAGTGCCCCAACATTTCTGGAAATGGGGTTAGTAATTACAGTACTCATGTTCAGTTGAGTCGTGCAGCTGACGAATAACGCTTTCAAGGTATATAGCTTTAGTGGTAGGACCCGACTGTGTGTTTTTTTTTACATGCTTCAAGGTTTTAAAACTGTAACACAAAAATCTGAAAAAATTCATCAGAACTTAGGTATCGTGATACTATTTTATCAGGCAATCCCTGGTGATTCCTGTCCCATCAGTAAACACCGTTTAAGAGTTTTCTAATATTCAACTCAACTTTATTTATTTCTAAAGCGCTTTTAACAATGGGCATTGTCTCAAAGCAGCTTTACAGAGACAGGAAATTAGGACAATATTCAGTTTAATATATTTGTAGTGTTTAATGTGATTTATAATGCTTAATAGGCTATAGAGTTTACGTTGCTATGGATGCAGTTCTAACCGTTGACAAATTCTACCGCAGTTCTAACTCTAACAGACTGATATATTTTTTTTTATTTTGCATCAAATTATTGATTTCTTTTGTAAGTCGCCATGGAGAAAGTGGGATAGTGTATAGTGAGCCAGTCATTATTGCAAAATAAACCAAATTAGATCCCTCCTTTTTGTGCCAGACTAAATCATAAGTAACTAACAGCTGAACATTGATGTCCTAGAATATTAAATCTAACTATAAACTGATAAAAGTATTATACTTTTAATAAAACGTCATTGTTGGCAGATTGCTGTGATAGGAATAACTAATAACTAACTAGCAAAGTCGGTCTGCTTGCTAACTTTCCTGTCATCATTTATTCCTTACATTCCTTGTCCAGCTAAATATACTGACATAAGTAATATATATACATATATATATATATATGTATATAAAGACGGAAATATTGTTATTTAGCTCGCTAACTTGACAGGATTACTTCATTGATGTTTATTAAATTCCCTGCTAAGACTAGCTAGCTAGCTGTTTGTTTGATTGATTGATCTAAAATCATCCTCAGTCTTAAGAAAGTCAACTGAAGTGTAAAATCCCCAGAATGATACCATGCCTGTGAAATCGTTGCATTTTGTGTAACTGCCATCGAAATACTTGCTTTTTTATACAATGCTAGCAATGCTAATGCTGTAAGCCTCACAGTAAGGACCCTGAGGTAATTATTCACTTATTTGTCTACAAATGAAAGAGCAAAGGTTTTTTAAATGCAGTTTGGATGACAGACATGACTAGCACTTAACAAGACAGACAGTAATTTGAATTAGCATGTTGGCTTGTTTGGAGCTTAGAGAAGTGAGTTCTAGGAATTTGTTTGAGCAGTGTAAGTGATTAGGGAGATCTCCTAGAGAGATTTTGATGAAAGATTAATGTGTTTAAGAAAAGAAGTAAATAGAGAGTGTGTTAGAGGAAGAAAAGGCAGAAAGTGGAGATGATTAGGATAATCTTCAGCGTTTGCTTACTTGTAGCCCCAGGCAGATATGGCTAGTATGAGAGCCAGAACGAGGAAGGATCCTGCAATGGCACTGATGATGATGTTGGTACTCATGATGCCTGTGAGGATAAAAAGAAAAGGCATGTTTACTGCCTCAGTGAACACACACACACACACACACACACACACACACACACACGCATGCACGCGCACACACACACACATTTGTATTGCTATATGTATGAGGACTTACAATATTATTACTGCAGGTAATTAATGCTAACCCAAACCCTAACCTTAACCTTAACCTAAACCTTAACCTTAACCTTAACCCTAACCCTAACCCTAACCTTAACCTCAGTACTGAAAAGGCAAGAAAAAAGGCAAAACACTTTCCTAGGTCAAAAATATCAGATATTTGCATCCTTGTGGGGACATTTGGTCCACACACACACACACACACACACACACATTTGTATTGATATATTTGTGTACCATTGACAATATTATTACTCCAGGTAATTAATGCTAACCATAACCCAAACCCTAACCCTAATCCTAACCTTAACCTTAACCTCAGTACTGAAAAGGCAAGTTTTTGGCTCTTCTTTAAAAACTACAACAAAAAACACTTTCTTATGTAAAAAATATCAGATATTTGCATCTTTGTGGGGACATTTGGTCCACACAAACACACACACACACACACACACACACACACACACACACAGACCTACGTAACACTAAAGAAATAGCAGAAATGACTGGACATTTGTACATTGTTTAACTCGACTTTCCCAAACAGCACATAACTAGAATGAATCCAATCACACAAGCAAAACATTGTAAAAGAACCAACAGACCAAGAAGACTTTATGGCATTTAGCATATTTTTGTGGTTATACACTTATAAAATCTTATAAAAAAAAAAGTTTACTCTATTTTAAACAACACTGCTAAAACAAATAGGGAGACTTTAGTATTATGCTATCTATGGAAGCCCTAAGTGTAGGGATGAAGGGATGTAGAGATGTAGGGGTGTAGGGATGTGCATCACTCCATCACTGGGCTCGAGGTGATACACATCTTAATGCATTCCCAAAGATCTGACAGATTAAAAATACATAAGAAACAACTACTAATGTGATGCAGTGTGATTCGACTCAATGCGATACAACACAATATGATGTGATGCAAAAGACAATCCAATACGGCACAGGGCACGCCTACAACTTGTGCAAGACCTGGCCACTGGCAGCCGATGAGATCTCACAAGAAAGAGAAGGACACAATCTAATTATAAATTTGTTGATCACATTTCTAAATAATAAAGGCATAGGGCTTCCACGAATAATTATTTATATGCAGATAAATCGTATTGAACCGATGCAAAGATGTTAGAACTATTGTGCAGATGCAGTGATGCAAATCTAATAAGATGGCGTTAATTAACATTTAATTTAGATTTATTTTGCTCATTATTTTCCTTTGTTTTCTGGAGATCTTGACTTGTTTATCACTAAATAACAGATTTATAAGGTAATTCATTCAAGATCTGAAGGAAATTATTTTTATGGCTTAGGGTTAGTCATAGTTATCATGGGAAAACAACGTACCGTTTTTCCGAGATAACAAATTCATAGTCGTTATCTGTATAAAGAACAGGTTATTACCAGAAAACAATCAAAATTAAAATGCAAACTGATGGAATCTCAGATTTTCCTTAATTGCATCTCCTCAAATCTGACCTCACTGAAACTCCAGCAAAAGACATGAGCCTGGAGACAGAATGAGTGCGTACATTTTACATTTACGCCATTTGGCAGAAACCCTTATTCAGAGTGACTTACATTTATCTCATTTATACAACTGAGCAGTTGAGGGTTAAGGGCCTTGCTCTATTATTCATTGTACTATAGTGATACACTGATAAAGGTGCATAGTTTTTCTAGGTGCTGCACTTCAGATTAAATACATTATGTATCTGCATTATAGCACAGGTTCTTTGCATCATTCTGATTGGTCCAGATGATGTTGAATAATTATGTATAACAGCACCTCGCACTAAAGTCATCCGAACTATGAAGAAATGCATGTGAACCTTTGTCTCACCCTTTGTCTGTATTGTCTCCCTAGCTTCCTCCTCACCTTTTGTCTGTATTGTCTCCCTACCTTCCCCCTTTTTCTTGACCATTGTAGTCCCCCCTCCTTTATTCATTCACCTGGGCACGTAAACAGCACTCATAAGCACTCTTCAAACAAGTGTTTTATTCCTTTCGTAAAGAACATTAAACATATTATGACTGCTGCATTTAAAGCTGGTGGTCATGAAGTTTTTGTTCTTCTCCTTCTGTTTTCTTTTCCTCCACCAATATTTGGTTGACAATATCATATACTTAGAGTTCACCAATCCTCATGACACTTGGTGTGGTCAAAGCCCCACATGTCTGATATGGAATATAGGATTTGTATCCCTGGGTGTGTGTTGCCCTTCATGTTAGTGCCCTCTGTAGTGGGGTAGACTCAAAGCATTTTTTTGGGCAATAGCCGGAAAACCATTATGTGAAAAATGCTAAACTTTTTATAGCAAGTTGGAGGCTCTAGGAGGCACAGCTCATTATGATTCAGTTGTGGAGCAGTTACTGAAATTAAATCAAATTTCTAGCCAATATGTTTTGATGTAAAGACTCTGATCTTCCATGTACTTATTTACAATATTCACAAATTGTACTCCTTGTTAATCAGTGAGATAAATAATACATTTTAATGCATGTGACAGTTTACCTGAAGATGTAGCTGTAGGTCCCACCACCAGGTAGCTCAGTGGTGATGAGGAGTTACAGTCTTCGCCTGCCCAGCCCAGGTGACACACACACTTCAGCTCATTGCTGCATACCTACAGAGTGCGACACACAACCTGGATCATTACACAATCTGGGTTACCAAGCATGTGCGTTGCCAGTGAGCTCAGCAGGCACACATGGATAAAGAAGAAGGATGAAGCTCAAAAGCAAGTGCCGATCTTGCGAACGCAAACAAAGGAGATATTTTAATGTCTGTTAATGAATGTTAATGAACATTCGGGAAAAATAATGAATGAAACTAGATAACCAAATACTATCGGCGTCTAAGTCGCTCCTCTTATAAGAGAATCTGAACAGGTGCAGAGAGTACAAGTAACACATAGATACACAAGGCTAGGAGAAGCGTTCCCCGGCCCAGAGTTTGGCAGGTCAATGAAACAAAATAACAAAGTCCCTACCAGATTACCTCTGGCTGAAGGCCTACACTGTGACCACACTCTCTTTAAAGTGTGGTTGAGAAATGGACGCTGTAGCGTTTGATAGGCAGATACTGCCTGGGCAGCAAAGAGCATAGTACTCAGATTAGGAGGAAGAGGAAGGGATAGAAAAGAGTCCCTATCAGATTACCTCAGGTGAAAGCCCTACCCTGTGATCTCTCCTCTACAAAAAAGAGACTGAATACCGAATGCCATAATGTTATGTACCAGGAAAAGGGTCAAAAGTGTGACGAGAGACACTGCCCAAGGGTGCCCCTAAATAAGACAGGAAACAGGTGTCTCTCGTTGTCCCAAATTGCCCCAGGGAATTAATGGGAATTGAAGTTCTTCTGGCAGGAGAACTACACTGCGGTAGCCCCCTAGCGTTGGACCACGGCACAACACGAGTCCTTACACTTACTTACCTAACAACCAGGGAACATTTGGAATCATACTAAACTAAATCAATAACCAAAGTTGTATCTAAAAACAATAGCAACTAAGACTTTTGCACAGTACTTTAGATAGAAAACAGGCTGTGTTGTTTATTCCACACGTACCCCGTGTCCGGAGCAGATGACCTTGTCGGTGGTCCCGGGGCATGTGCTGAAGTTGAAGTCCTGAACCGGAAGGCATTTGTGGTTGAAGCAGACACGGTCAGTGCCACACGCCGTGCCGTCCTCCACGTACCCCAGATCTGTGTCTCCGTCAATCATCACGTGTCCTCCACTAAGACATACACGTGTAAAATGTTCAGAAATCAGAAGCTAATTATGTTTAAGCTAGATGTGGTGTGTGAGCACTGAAGAGCTCTGAAGCTGATTGCGCATAAGTGTGTGTTTGAATTTGTGTGTTTACCTGCAGTCTAGTGAAGCACTATGCTGGGCCACAGAAAATGAGGTCAGGCCTCCCTGCAGCTCTCCCAGTCTGGGTGCAGGTGAGATGTTTGAGCACAGCAGGTATCCACATTGCACATCTCTAAAACACCCACAAGACCACACAATCTTCATCACTTCTGTTCCACAACAACACGCACATGTCTGTCTTACACATTTACACTTACTGCTTTTTACACTGGACCCAGGTGTCCTTGTCCCTCCCACAGTTTCCCTTCTCAGTTCCCTCGATGTTTAACTTCTCGTAACAGAACTTATCTGCAGACGTCGCCTCTGTAAGCACATCATACCATAATTCCAATTAACACTCACCCTAAGGATCCGTTTCTGAAAGGTTAACCGCTGGAAGTTATTTTGAACATTTCAACACTTACTCTCTCCCCAGATGTACTTGCACTGCCTGTCTTTAGTTTTGCATCGTCCATTAAAGCACCGTCCCTGAGATAAGAGCAGGGCAGAAAACACAACAGGGATAATTATATTCTCATCGATTCAGCGTCGGCAATAATAATAAAAAAAAATCCTAATATAATCACCTGATCTTTCTCACAAGTGTAGCCGTCCATTTTGTGTACATTAGGAGGACACTGCAAAGAGGAGGGAAAGTAATGAAAATGTGGAAATAAATGATTACAGTCTGCTGTTAATTCTCAATTCTGATTGGTCAGAAGGCATTGACAGTAGTTCCGCTTTACAGGCTCTATAGTAGCAGCTAATTCCCAGGTGTAGGGTGGAGGCTATATGTAATCTAAACCCAGGGATATACACAGGCTGTGCATCTCATTTTCTCTTCTGGAAGTCACCCATTAGGGCACTTTATCTTTTTTCTTTCATGTAGGGGGGACTGCACATTCTATACAGGAAAAACACCTTAGAAGGCACTTCATCATGTTTCCTTGCATGTACAGGAAACCTACAGGGCACTGTATCACATTGTTCACTGGAAGGGCACCCTAGAAGGAACTTCATCATGTTTCTTTGCATGTACAGAAACCCTATAGGGCACTGCATTACATATTTTCCACTGGAAGGGCACTCTAAAGAGCAATTCATCATGTTTCCTTGCATGTACAGGAAACATACAGGGCACTGTATCACATTTTCCACTAGAAGGGCACCCTAGAGGGCACTTCATCACATTTGCTTGCATGTACAGGAAACCTACAGGGCACTGTATCACATTTTCCACTGGAAGGGCACCCTAGAGGGCACTTCATCACATTTGCTTGCATGTACAGGAACCCTATACAGTACTGCATCACATATTTTCCACTGGAAAGGCATCCTAGAGGGCAATTCATCGTGTTTTCTTGCATGTACTAGAACCCTATAGGTCAATGCATCACATATTTTCCACTGGAAGGGCACCCTAGAGGGCAATTCATTGTGTTTTCTTGCATGTACTAGAACCCTATAGGTCAATGCATCACATATTTTTCAGTGGACAGGCACCCAAGGGGGCACTTCATCACGTTTCCTTGTATGTAGAAGAACCCAATAGTGCACTGCATTACATATTTTACACTGGAAGGGCACCGTATTGGGCACTTCATCATGTTTCCTTGCATGTACAAGAAACCTAGAGGGCACTGTATCACATTTTCCACTGGAAGGGCACCCTAGAGGGCGCGTCATCATGTTTCCTTGCATGTACAGGAACTTTGCATGTGTAAAAAGTATGGCATGACATTCTTTAATAAAATAAATTGAAAAAAACCCAGACAGGTAAGAGGAATTAAATCACTTTGATATGTGTGAAAATAATCAGCTCTGGGGTTGTAACAGCCTGACAGACAGCTGATTATTTTCCTATAACAGACTCCCTGTGCTGCTTTATTCGTTACATAATGATTATATTGCTGGTATAAAATTAAGCTGGTAGCATTAGGACAAAAATTGCAAAGCTGTAAGAGCACCCGTACCTGGCTGGAGTTCCCAGTGCAGTTTTCTGGTATATCACAGTCATTGACAGCCTCTCTGCAGATCACACCCATAAACTCCATCTACAGATACAACAAACATAATCAACAGGCAAGTCCCGTTCCAACATACAGATGTTCAAGGCTGCGTACGGTTCATACCTGACAGTTATTACAGCAGAGCCCATTACTGCATTTAGAGCCCTGAGTCAGTGTGCACTTCTTACAGCAGTTCTCCCCTTCTCTAGTACACTCCTACAGAGAGAAAGCACGAGAACAAGAGACAGAGAGTTCTGCATTATTCAGTCTGTGCAAAAAAACATTACAGAGCACTTTTCAGACAAAAAATTTAATGCAGGCTGCTGGGTTTTGCATGCAAAAAAAGAAGTAAGTGCGACAGTCAAAGTCTCCAGAAGAGCTGTGGCAGATTCTCCAAGACGCTCAGTAAAACTTACAGCTAATTACTGTACAGTACGATGCAGGAGTCTTAATAAGGCACACGCACTATAAGACTCGCTGTAAAGCAAAGACGCATTCGAAAATAATGATGATGTTTCTACATAAAAGAAAACACTACTAAATGAAGTGCAGTAAACAGTAATAAACTAAAGGAAGTCCATATATGGTGTTCCCAGGTGTTCACAATGTGTGCAGTTTGCTCTGAGCGTCTTAGAGAATCTTCACAGCTCTTCTGGAGACTTTGACTGTCACACTTACTTCTTTTTTTGATACAAAACCCAGCAGCCTTCATTATGTTTTTTGGTCTATTATGTAATGTTATGTGTTTTGTCACTGACATACAAACATTTTTGTGTAACGTTGAATTTTTAATTGGAAAAGTAACATTTGGAGATATAAAAACCTTTTGTAGCATAAATAGAGACATGACTGTTTTTTTTTATAGCAAATGCCTTGTGTAAATTCCAATATGAATGATTTATGAATGCCTGGAAAACCCCTCACCGCTGGAGTTCCACAGTCGCACTCTTCTCCCGGCTCCACAAAACCGTTCCCACACTCTGGAGGGTCCAAAAGCTACATAAAGACACACAAGTTAGGATGCTTTCTCACAAACAAGCTTTCTCACAAAGGTTAACTAAAGCAGCCTTTCTAGTGATATGAAAAAAGAGGCTCATGCAAACACACACACACACACACACTGTGCTAACCACGCCTGTAGCAGTCCTACATAGTTATGAATCTGTATATACTGAGGAGGACAGAAAATCAAAACAAGGAGCGCTGCTTGTGCAACTCTGTAGAGCCACACACACACACACACACACACACACATCACGTACCGGGGAACATCCCAAAAATAGACAAAATATATTTTTGATACATTGCAGCACTGGAACACTGTCATTGCCATCAGCATGCTGTAACTCTCTTTGTATTCCCTCACTAGTTTCTCACTGCCGCTTTGTCCTCCGTATGTTGAGCAAAAGCTATGAAGAAAGCTGTGTTCAAGTGTTAGTAAGCAAAATCAATCCCTGAGGATTTTCTATACTCTCATTACTATACATTACGATGTAACGGTCATGGGTACATTTTATTTGGTTATTTATTTATTTTGTTTTCCAGTGCGGGCGACACGGTGGCTCGGTGGGTAGCACTGTCGCCTTACAGCAAGAAGGTCCCAGGTTCCATCGCCGGGTGGGGCGGTCTGGGTCCTTTCTGTGTGGAGTCTGCATGTCCTCCCCGTGTCTGTGTGGGTTTACTCCGGGTA
>JAOVVG010000027.1:12877454-12887831 GCA_028566375.1 Leptodoras nelsoni
AATTGACGCTGTATTGGCCGCAAAAGGAGGCCCTACACCATACTAATAAATTATTGTGGTCTAAAACCAGGTGTTTCCGTTTCATTGTCTAACCCCTGTATGTATTCTTAGTAGATTAAGCAAGAAATTTTATCAGTGTAGTTATAGTACTCATTTCTTTTTGAATTTTAAGCATATTTTTAAAATTGTTCTTCTGCTTTACTTTTTACAGCATTATGATGTTAGTTCTTACAGAGCTTACAGTAGTGACTTGTTTCCATCTAACTTAGTAGCCAACATGTAGCTAGAATTTTTTTGTATTTTATATACACCATATACACACCTCTCATTTTGTAAAAGTATTAAGTTGCTAGACAACGACGTGATGCATAAAAGGAATCTGTTGTCAAAAGTAGGCCTCTGGTTATTAGCCTGTAGCTGATGCTTGCTATCACTCTGTTAGTAGACACAGTGTGAATATAGTGAAGCTCAAACACCCAAAACTGAAATGGAGAGAGCAGGAAGAGGAAGCAATCAAACCACATACACCACAGTTTCACCCTTATTTACTGTGAATACTGTTCCCCTCTGTCCAAACATTTAACTTTTTCATTCCTGCTCTCTATTCCCACCATTTTCATCCAAGAATGAGCTACTGCTAATCATGTGATCCACCTGACAGGCTGAACAGTATGTT
This sequence comes from Leptodoras nelsoni, assembly GCA_028566375.1. Taxonomy (NCBI): domain Eukaryota; kingdom Metazoa; phylum Chordata; class Actinopteri; order Siluriformes; family Doradidae; genus Leptodoras; species Leptodoras nelsoni. The sequence continues at coordinate 12,878,131 of JAOVVG010000027.1, forward strand.
CAGTATTTTTTGAAGGATTAAATATAATTAAATGGACGTTTATGTCATGCATTTCTTGAATCTACCTGAATCTATTCAATTAAACATTAACTGATTTCTGTATTATCATTATCATACATGATCAAACTTAATGTCATGATCCAAGGATCTAGAAGACAATGGGTTCATCGAAATTGAATGCAAGTTCCAAGTTAATCCCCTGCAAGCTCCACTTATCTCTTTTGCCTTGGAAAGAGGATGACTAAACATCTCAGTTTTATAGCTGCTCCAACTAATTTGTTTGCAGAGACTTATCTGGAGAATTTTTTGTGGTTGCTAATGCTTTGTTTTGACAGGCATGATGTTGTGTTAATGTAGTACAGGTATTCAAGCTCCAGGGATTCATTTATGGATGGATTGCAAGGCGATGTTAACCTTGGTTTAATAACATCGCAGTGTAAAATGTTTTATTCCTCTTTTCTATTCCAGTTCCAGCTAACACATAGATTTATAGAATAAAAAAAACCCCAACAACTTCTAATTGAAATGTGAAATGTTTTGTGCAGAAACAGTACACAGTATGCTCTACAGCTAGCAATCTCAGGTTAGTCCATTTTTTCCAGAATATTTAACTTGATGACTTTTTGTATCGTGATCACAGTTTTCTGGATGTTTTGAGATCATTTTAATGTGATGTTTATTAACATTTGTACAGCATTTTAGTATTTGGAACATTAACACAAACATTCTGTAATGCTAGCTTTGGTGGAACTGGGTAGCTACAACATGTGGGGACTTATAAGTAATAAGTCAGGACTGGTCAAATATGTTGGGATTTTAAGTTTAATTTCTTTAGATAGTTTGGGAGGTTATTCTAGTAAGTAGTTCTGCTTTAATTTAGCTGAGAAAGAGCCTGTGTTTTCCTTCCAGTCAAGAAGCAGCCACACCTCATTCCACCTATTTTTAATCCATGGATCTTATCAGTGGATCTTGACTCAGTAGTGTGTGGCTTCTGCTTGGTCAGAAAGAAATCCTGCACCCACACCGGCCCTTTGTGAATAAGATTGGACACGCTTGCACTGGACATTTGCAGTTGCAATTACAATTGCAGTCTGCGAAATGGGTGGGGTTATGGTTGGGGTTATGGTTGGGGATAGGGTTGGGGTTGGGGTTATGGTTTGGGGATAGGGTTATGGTTGGGGTTGGGGTTATGGTTTGGGGTTAGGGTTATGGTTGGGGTTATGGTTTGGGGATAGGGTTATGGTTATGGTTGGGGTTGGGGTTATGGTTTGGGGTTAGGGTTATGGTTGGGGTTATGGTTAGGGTTATGGTTGTGGTTAGGGTTATGGTTGGGGTTAGGGTTACACCCCGGGGCCCATGAGGGCTACCATGGACATGCTATGTTTCAAGTATCAATACTGCAAGCAATACACCACAATCAATAAATCATTAATCCAAACCAGTGTCATACCATTGGGGTCCCCCATGGGTCCTGTGTGTCCCTCCCTGATCTTAGACATGGTATCCTCTCCTAATAAGGTTTGGGGGTAGTGTTAGGGGTCCTGAACTAACCTTGAGGCTGAAGGTTGGGGGTTAGGGTTAGGGATTAGGGTTAGAGGTAGGGGTAGAGGTAGGGGCAGGATTAGGGTCTAGGGTTAGGGTCTAGGGTTGGGGTCTTTATCCTGTGTTTATTTTCTTTCTTTAGGTGCTGAAAGAACATGAAGATGAGGTCTGTTGGCAGAGAAGGAGCATCAAGTAAGTATAACTGTTGGTAAAACCTAATGTCCTTTTTAAGTGTTTATCATTCAGGTTGAATTTGAGGAATAAGTCTTGCTGGGAGGTATGCCTAAGGATCAGCGGGGGCTGCACTGGACTTTAAGTGATATAGTCAGTGAGTGCCTGAAACCACAATACACTGCACTCAGTAAATCAATCAGTGTCCCAAAACTGCCATGGAAGGGATCCTCACTGTTCCCCTTACACGCCTTCCCAGTCTCAACCCAAATAATCATAAACTCATTATGAATGGCGTTCAATTCTTTTGGCTGATATGTGTCTAGCTCCTTGATCCTCCCTTCGCTTCCTTTGTGCTGCCGACCAAACCAAATTTGTTTCTAAAACCATGATGTATAAATGAGATATGCAAAATGCAAAATTTCTGCAAAATGTTTTCTATTGGGAGTGTGTAATTGCCTGACTTGATGTTGTGTATGTGTTGTTTTAAACACATTTGTAATGTATGTCCTGTTTGCCCTATATATTTAAGGTTTTGATGTGTACATGTAATGATGTAAACCAACTTCTTAGTGTTTAAACTGATGTTCTGTGGAAGGGTGTATTCCTTGGACCCAGCCCAGAAGAACCTTTGTTGATTGAAGTGGAATGTGTGGGCTCGAGGAGATCTTACTGGGTCTGTTCGCAGAGCCGATCAGACTAAAATATCTTTGAGATTCTTGTTTTTGTGGTAGGCAGATATCATTGTGAATGGTTGTAATGGTGGATAGCGATCTTGAGATTTTTGGAAATTGTGTTTGATTGCCCTGTTGTGGTGATGAGCGGTAGAAGTCTCTTGGGATGTGATTCCACGGCTGGTGCTGTACTATTTATTTGTTATAGTGTCTGGAATTTGACATACCGAAGAAACCTTTTTGAATAGCCTCGGGCTGACAGACATTTGCAGAGTGTTTTAGTGGCTTCTTCAGAATGTTCCTGAAGTGAGCATATTTTTTGGAAAGGGATCAGTTGTGATTTTATCAAACTTTTAAATGTATGTTTGGGGTGGAAGCTTTGTTTAAGAAGTAGGCAGTGTGTATCTGTAGGTTTAAAGTAAATTTTAGTCATGAGCATCTTATTATTTTGTTCTGTTGGTGAAAAAAAGATGGTTGTATCTAAAAAGAAAATTTTTTCATTGTGTGTGCATGCCTTGAGTTTAATGGTTTTGTGATGGTTGTTGGCTAGCGTAATGAAATGATTGATTGGTTATTATTGGGTTTGGGATTGGGGTTATGGTTGGTTTGGGGTTGAGGTTATGGTTGGGTTTGGGTTTGGGGATGAGTTTATGGCTGGGGTTGGAGTTAGGGTTGGGTTTGGGGTTAGGGTTGGCGTTATGATTGGGGTTGGGGCTAGGGTTGGGGTTATGGTTGGGTTTGGGGTTAGGGTTGTGGTTATGGTTGGGTTTGGGGTTAGGGTTATAGTTGGGTTTGAGATTATGGTTGGGGTTGGGTTTGCGTTTGGGGATGGGTTTATGGTTGGGGTTGGAGTTAGGTTTGGGTTTGGGGTTAGGGTTGGGGTTATGATTGGGGTTGGGGTTATGGTTGGGTTTGCGTTTGGGGATGGGTTTATGGCTGGGGTTGCAGTTAGGTTTGGGGTTAGGGTTGGGGCTATGGTTGGGTTTGGGGTTAGGGCTGCGGTTATTGTTGGGGTTGAAATTATGGTTGGGTTTGGGGTTGAGGTTATGGATAGGTTTGGGTTTGGGGTTGAGGTTATGGTTGGGTTTGCGTTTGGGGTTAGGGTTGTGGTTATGGTTGGGTTTGGGGTTAGGGTTATAGATAAAAGATATATACCATCTAATCCAGGGGTGTTGAAACAAATCCACAAAGGGCCGTTGCAGGTTTTCTTTCCAACCAAGCAGAAGAGACTCACACTACTGCAAATCAAGATCCATTGATTAGATAAAATGATTAAAAACAGGTGGAATGATAAGGGGCTTCTGCTTGGTTGGAAGGAAAACCTGCACCCACACCGGCCCTTCGTGGATTTGGTTTGACGCCCCTGATCTAATCGAACCTCGTGACTGACTGTGTGCCAGGCTGCTTCAGGTTTATGCAACATATTGTAATCTGCTCAGAATGTGCTATATAAAATGTTGGGTTTACGCATGACATTGGATCTACAGTACAACTATAAATTGCTCCACCCTTCAGGTCACTGCAGCCAAAGCAGTAGCCCTATTGGTTGAGGACACAAATTTGCATGTCAAAGTTCACCAAACCCAAACACTGTTTCCTGTGTCCTGTTTGCCCTATATATTTAAGGTTGCCATGTGTACATGTAATGATGTAAACCAAATTCTTAGTGTTTAAACTGATGTTCTGTGGAAGGGTGCATTCCTTGGACCCAGCCCAGAAGAACCTTTTTTGATTGAAGTGGAATGTGTGGGCTGGAGGAGCTCTTACCAGGTCTGTTCGCAGATCTGTCTTTGAGATTTTTGTTTTTGTGGTAGGCAGATATTATAGTGAACGGCTCACATTTCACCAAATCTGAAAACTTTAGTTTCACTTGTGAAATTTATTTGTTCAAGCCGTCTGTGGCATGAAATCGCTCATTGCTGTTAAATGAATGTGATATTGCCTTGCAAAATTTCACTAACAGAAGGCTGATGTGACTGCAGCTTTAGGCTATTATATTAATATTCTGGATGGCTAGATAACTAGAGTTTCCAGGATAGCTAGATTTTTGCTATCCTCCAGGGTTGTTTATTCTTCTGTTCGCACTACTGACAGATATGAGTGACTTACAAACAAGAATATAAATCCTCAGGCCTGAAGGCTTGTAAAAAGGCTTGTAATGTGAATGTTATAACATCGGCCACTATTACAAGACATATGACAGAGAGAACAGACAGAAGCAGAGGAGGCAGAGAGACAGAAGCCCCTTTAAACACCCCTTTGTGGCCAGTTGAGTGTATAATACTTCATTAGTTCGGGTTTACGGTACTGCCTGCTATGCTCTCACAATCATTAATCACATGGGGCACTTGGGAAAAACACACACGCGCATATGCTCAGCAGAACTAGGCCACTTTTGAAGGATGACTTCATTTACACTGAACTCGCAGCCACCACCTGTGTTACTATCACAAACAGAGTGCATTGTGTTTTTTTTTACCCCTCCTTTCTTTTGCCCTATCGGCTTCCGTCATATTGTCCCATCTAGTGCACAAATGCTGGGTGACTTCAGAGGCAGGATCGAGAGATGAGAATACACCACACAAGAGGGAACGAGGATAAACAGCCCCATTGGGTGGAAGATTTATGGCTAAAATTGCGAAAAATAAGGTGCTTCAGGGTGAAGAGTGATTTGTAATGCTAGAGATATCTAGACATGGTCTTGAATCCTGTTCTGGTGGAATCTATTAGATTATTCTGCTCTATGTGAGAGTAATAGAGGAAATTAGAAAAGCAAAAATTGATTGGTGAGGGGCTAAAGAACAGGCTTTGTGTAACTTATGGTTAGTCATGATCATTTTATTTGGCTTCCAACCTCTAGCCTCTCACATTATGGTAGGCATGTTCATATAATCTAAAAGTTATACAGTGTACCATGATACCACCATCCTGATCAATTCTCAAATCTGATTGGTCAAATTTGATTTCACAGCTGCACTGAAGAGTTCTAGATGTGAGGCAAATTACAGGTTTATATCATTGTTCACATACCAATACATGTTTCTTGAGTAACAACTACCACAGGGACTTGTATATTTGACACTCCACATAAACTGATTTTTAAAAAATTGATGATTTGTGTGAGGTCTAGGATTATTTGGAAGGAGTCTCCAGTGTCAGAGCTTCAGAGGTAAAGCTGTAACTAACTGCACTTTCAAGTCAGGTTTTATCGGAAAGACGAGCTTCCCATGAAGACGTGCCACATGAACACCCTCTGAAGTCGGAAGCTGATGTCAGATACAGAAATACAGAAATTTGACATAAACGCTATTTCAAACATGGCCGAGCAGTTCATCAACAGTAAGATATCAAATAATAACATACAATATGTACATTTTTTAACATCTCCAATCAATGCATGTTATTTTGCTATATATGTGTTCCAAAACACCAATATAAAGGCTAACACTGACAGTTAATAGAGATATTTGTTGAAAATGATGATACACCATAAAAAGCTCAATGGCCTCCATGTTTTTTTTTTTTTTTTTCACACAAACCACATGAACGCGACCAAGTCGGGTAAATGAATTTCATCTCTGAGAAACCTACTGCCCGATGTGCACGTGAAAGCGCACCAAATTTTCCAATTTATGGGAAAGACGAGATTTGGTATTTTTAGCTCATGGGGTCCCCCTACAGATAGTGGACTCTAATTCCTTTTTCCAGTACTGTTGTAATAGTAATTGTGCTTTGAGATCCACTCATGGGCTGAATTCCAAACCACTGTGTTGATCAGTGGACCATCAAAAATGATCTTGGAGGTGTTTATTTATAGATAAAATCCAGCTTTAAAAATAATGTGACAAATTGCTTTAGTATAGGAGGAATAAAACCCTTAAGGACACGCTGTTCTTGAAAACTAACAAACAGTAACTCGGCTTTGCATCAGGCTGGATCACATCATCCATGGTTGGTGTACACTGACGTACCAGACAAACTGGTATATCATTTAATACTGGTATTGACATGTCCCCCACGGAATATTGGAGGGAATGTTGCACAGTCCTCAAGCTGATATTTGTTGAGGCCCCTGCATTGAATTCATATCATGTGAAACGATTCACGTTCACCCAGAGTCTTTTTATGGCCACGCTGTTGTCATAAGTTTGAGGGTTTCCTGGAATTCTTGTAGTCACAGTGCAAGACCTTGAAATGCTCACAAGTGAAAATCCAAACTTTGTTTCTACGTGAAAACCCACACTAAAATGACTAAGGTGTTTCAGTTTCATTGTCTAACCTCTGTATTTTATTCCTTATGTATTCGACACATAATATTGCATCCATGGGCACTTCAGAATATAGTGATTTCCTATTTAGATATTGGAATGTATGTTTTTAATCCAGTATGGACTTAAACTTGTCAAGGCGGTTAATAATAGTGCTGGGGCGGAGTTATCATTCGTACCTTTTCTTACAACTCCATTCATGTAAGATTGAAATCCAGCCAATCTTTGCTTGTTCTTTTTCTTGAACTTTATTTTGTTTCCAGTATTTGTTTGAGGATTCATAATTATTCATATATTATGCTAATTATCATATATTATTAAGATAAATATTAGAACCATATTGTAAAGCTTAACAACAAGTTATTGCGATATGGCAACTCATGCAAGACAATAATACGTATATACCTATTAGCTGATACATGCAGTATTTATGTTCATGCTTGTCATTACAGAAGGTTAATCATTTCAGGGTCACTAAGATGAATGTTACTCATACCGGACGTGTCTGGGAAGGAGAAGGACGAATTAAAATGCAACTCACGCTTGTCAGGATCAAATCTGCAGGACAATTAGATCCACAATGTGCCCTTGTCTTTCACGTCTTTGCTTTTTTCCCGCCAAACCTCACTTCACACTGTCCTTGTTCCACCCTGTGTAAGTGTGTGTGTGTGTGTGTCTGAGAGAGACAGAAAGAGGGTGACCCCCTGGATAGACAGTGTCCTTCACTGGCAGAATGCAGTCTGAACAAAGCAGCTTCCACCTCATGGGAGTAAATATAGACCAAGGTCTAACACACACTGGTCAATTCAAACTGACTTACACATGACACAATGGGACAATACAGCAAGGACTTCTGAGAGGACGGGGGATTTAAAGTGAACAACGGATCTGGGTCTGTCTGACTGGTGATACAGTTGTGCATCGGGATTAAGAAAGGATTACACTGCGTAGCACATGGTGTGTCATGAATAATGGCTGGGGATCCCTCTGTGGATTTACTCAATCTTTCCTATTCCTCAGATGTAGCCCAGAGCTAAATCGTGCTTTGTATAAATGTCAATTTACTTGATTTCCTCTTCTATGTAGAAACTATTCACAAATCATCAGATCCTTACCTGGCTAAGCAACCTGTATAAGTATTACACTCAATGATGAATATATAACTGAAAGATAGAAAATGGCCGCCAGTATTCAGTGATTAACAACTAGCTTAAAATGAAAAAGAAATTAACACTGCATCAGACACTAGCCTGGCTACGTACTCTGGCTAACTTATTAAAAGTAACTCATTATTACATTACTGAAGTACCAGAAAAACTGGTACTGGAGTCTATGCAAAATACATAACAATTCCACCTGTGCACATCATTGGTTGTGTCCACCAGCCAGTGTGTATATAAAATGATATACATCTATGGAAACTTCTAGAGTTGTTTCTGCCATGATAACGGCAAGTTATCCTGATTTTCAACACAGTTTAATAGTTGGAGCTCGTGAGACGGGTCATTAGCACTTCGGAGATAGAACCGATAGGCGTACAACACTGCCTCAAGTAACATCAGAATTCATTAATGGGGTCTCAACAAACTTAGCAATGACTGTGCAGCATTTGCTCCAAGATCCTGTGGGGAACCTACTAAGTATTAACTGTATACCAGTTTTTCTGGTACTGCAGTGTACTTAAGAATGTATGTAAAAGTCAGTATTACAGTAAACAATAGATGTCAGTGGGTTATGCAATTTATTTGAGATTAGTGAACAACGCAGTGCAGTTTGAGGCATACGATGGCTCCCAGGATGCTAGTTGAGTATTCATTTGATAGCTGAGGCATTAGCTTTGTCCTGGTGCTACATGCTAACATGGATAACATGGTTGATTAGGAATTATTAGCATAGAAATTTTATTCAAAGGTCATCAGATACGAAGTGTTATTAATTGTACTTAAGAATGTAAACACTAAGTCATTGCTTAAGTAGATTATAAAGGCGTAACTGTATGAAGTGAATTCAAAATGGCTGCCACTACACTACATTTAGCACCTGCAGTATTTTGTATTAATAACCTTTTTTACCACAATGGCAGATTAAAATGAGGTTTAGACTGAGACTAGATAACAAGTCAATGTGTACAGTGAAGTCAGCATGAACCTAATTATGCAGTCATGTGTTAGCTAAGGGAAAAATTATATACTGTGCTAATGAGTGTTTGATTGACAATCAGTAATACAGGGGGGAAAAATGGCGCTCAGGTGTTTTTTGCTGGTTTGTTTCTCTGAAAGTGAAACTATTTTTCGACAATAAAACTCCATAGGGACAAACAAAATGTTAGATGTACCTTTTTTTTTAATAGAACTCATATATGCTACCAATAAAAATATGATACACTAAACACATTACATAATTATTTTAAGAGAGCCCAAGTATCTTAAAAATATACCGGATTCATCTCTCTGTGGACTCTTTTCCCCTCCTCTCCACCCCCCTTCCCCCCTCCAATCACTTGAGGGTTTATAAAGGAGCTGCAGCTTTGCACTGCCCCATTAAGGTCCAGTGTTCAGAGTTGATTTGGATATAAAAACAGCATGACACCAGACAAGGCCATGTGTGTGAGTGTGTGTTATTTATAAGTCTTTTCTGACCACACCTGGCCCTGTAAACAATGCAGGGGAGGTGCCAGGCGCTTTTTGTTCTCATGTATCATTCACCACTTTCAGACTAAGAATAACTTAGCCACTGTTGTTGGGACAAAGCTACAAGCTATATCTATTTTTATACATTACTGCCATTGCGGGTGTGATAATGCACTCCACCGAACAGCCTGCTTAGTCGGAAACTCATATATAGTGCTGGAGGATGATCAACCTAAAATATGCATGGAATATACTGTATATAAGAAGTTTAAGAATTTAGGACCACTGCAGCTTGAGCTTGCAGTCATCTAATTGTTGTCAAGCTATATATATATATATACACACAGGGGTTAGACAATGAAACTGAAACACCTGTCATTTTAGACCACAATAATTTATTAGTATGGTGTAGGGCC
>JAOVVG010000027.1:13129768-13144754 GCA_028566375.1 Leptodoras nelsoni
GGTCCAGTTTTTGCCTTGTAGGCGAGGGTCAGGGTTTTGAACTGGATGCAGGTGGCTATTGGAAGCCAGTGGAGGGATTAGAGTTCTAACTAAATTGAGCGAGTAGCCTTTAAGTAGCATGGATACATTACTATAAAGACAGAAATGACGATACTGATGTTGTCATTTTTGACTATTAAAAAAAAAAATCTAATTATTGAAAAAATGCTGTAGTACAATGTGCTTGGTATTTGGTATAATGTGCTTGCATCAGAAAGTTCTTACTGCATGGACACGGTGGATGGCATGGCAGACGGCAGTTTAGCTCCTCCTCCGCTCTCCACCAGCTCGATGGCCTGCTTCATTTCCATCTTGTGATAGAAGGCGATGAGCTGGGGCTCTTTGGAGCGCTCGCCTGCAATCAGGCATTTCTTTACATAGTTCTTGTTGAAGCGGTTCAGCCTGTTAGAGGGGAAGAGGAAGGCAATATAAACACGAGAGACAAAGCATGCAGACTGTCTGATTTTTTATGCAATCTCTTCTTCCCTGAAGAGGGCTGTTCTGACATTTCGTTTAGCTGAACGGCTCTTTGAATTCATACATTCATTTAGGCGCCATAATTAAGCAACATTCACTATGTTGTGATCACAACTGAATTCTGATCATTAAACTGGTTGATTCATGAGGGAGCTTCATGTCCTTTAAGTTGAATATCAGGTCACAAATTATTTCATTAATCAAGTCTCTATTTTTATTTTGTCCTCTGTAGCTGTGTAGGACGAATAGGATGTTGGCCAAATGACAGCTTGTGTTTGGAATGCATGGCAAGCAATTGTAATATGAGCTACTTGAAGGTTAAACAACTGTAAATCTAAAAAAATAAAAATAAATAAATAAAAAAAAGCATGGCTTGTCGTTCTTAAACGGTTAATTATATTCATGATGGCATTCCCAAAAGAATCAACTTCAGTTTACATCAAACAGCATGTCCCTGATTATTTTCCTAGAACGGCTCTTATCATTGCTTCCATTCCAACACAGAACCCTGCAATCAAAGGAACCTGAATAAAACGTTTTCCAGGGTTATTTAAAGTATAATTTGCAAGAATCTGCATATTGTATGCTTTCTTCCTTTCAACATGTAAGAACAGGTTTTGCACTTGTGTGATGACTTCTAGTGTGTCGACGGATCAAATTTCTCTCAGAAATGCGTGGTGCGCGTTTACACCCGGTGTCTTCATGTGGTGCTCCTGTGGTGAAGGAGGAAACCTTTGACTAAAACTAACCAACATTCTGCTAAGGCTTATCTAATCGCATGGGTTTATGGAAATGATTTAAGTGAAGGAAGCTCGTCAGATCAGAAACTATCTACAGAGCAAGAGAGATAAGAGAGTAGTGATGTTGGCTCAGAAAGGGCGGAGTTTTCACACGCTTATTTATCCTCTCTGCTCTGACTAACTGGAAAAACCATGTTTAAAGACAAAGCAGCATGCATTTTCTTCTCCACTCCAGAATCTGTAGCTCTGAAACACCACTATAATGATAAAAATGTAATTCTCAGTCATGTTAGTTGCTTATCCGGACCAGAATTTTATGCAGCAGGACCTTCAGAAAAATGTGCGAACAATTTCTACGCACTTGTCCTTCCAGTGATGATGTCCGTAGTGTCCGCAGATGTCCTCGATACCGGTCAGGAGGTGGTCCAAAAACTAAGGAGACAACGAACAGCCCTAATTAGTTTTTAAAAGCAGCCGTTGGGCAGAGGTTCACCCACAAGAACTGATAAAAACAAAGTCAGTCAGGGAAAACAGGGAATCCAGTCTAAAGCCAGTCATACCTGAAAAAGCTTAGCAACACTACATCCTAACAAAGATAAGTACACATTTCGAGGAAATGTTTTGAAGATAAATATTTCTAAGAACTTAATTTTAATCATGATGGCAGAACCTGTCTGTGTTTAGATGACATCCTGGTGACTGTCCTAAGCTGACATTATACAAGCTAAACCAACGCCATGTTACCGCTATAAAAAGGCTGTGATCATGTCAGCATATTGTGTTCGTTCGCTCGTTTAGACTGGGGAGGAGATTAGTAAGGACGTCTCTTCCCCTGCTGAAAGCCTTAGTGACTCATCAGCTTCATATAGCTGCTTACTGGTCTGTTACTGTGTGTGTGTGTGTGTGTGTTTGTGTGTAATTAGCCAGTGAGGCCTGCGATCTCCTGGCATTTAGGTTTCCCTAGGGAGCTTTGAGATGAGTGTGGGAAGCCAGCGGTAAGATGAGGACATGGAGCATGACAAGGGTGTGTCTGGGGTTTTGCGATTTAACTTACAAATGATGATTTGTCGTTAAGTCGTTAGCCCAGAGGAGGCAGGGTCGTGAGCGGTAGACGGAGATGGTGATTGCACAGCTATTATTTGCCATAAAGCACAAGCTGCAACTTTCTTTGTTATTTATGAAACAGTTTGTTATTAGGTTAATTAATGTTATGACAATTAAATGCAACAAAATATAACACTGTCGCATAAATCTAATGAAGTGATGTGGTCTTAATAAGATCTATTTCAAGCCTATTAAATATCTGCAGTGATGGACTTGCACTATGGTGAAGGACAAACGTAGGACAGGAACGCTTGGCAGAACCCCTCGTTATGTAAATGGCTGATCTGATTAAAGGTAGCCAGCAGATGGTGCTCAACAACACGATAAGAAGAGGAGAAAATAATGAAAATGATCCTTCAGTCAATACTACATAGTACTACAGATTAGCCTGTCCTCACTAGCCCTGCTGCAGCACAAAAAACTCTTTTTTTCATACCAGCCAGGCTGGTCACGACGCTAATACAGAAAAGTGTGGAATACGAATATGATTGTTTCTGTGATGATATGAAGGTCTAAATATATCTAGACACCATCTACTATAGGGTTCATGACTCATCTATGTATAGTCATTCAGGCTGCATGCACATCATTCAGTAAGACATGAAGTGATTATTACATGCTGCATGCTAAACCTAAATAGCCTAAACCGCACCTCTGATACACATATGATATCAGATATTGTGTTGCTTCTGTAGCTCATAGAGGAGCTGACAGATGGATAGGCTGCAAATGTGATGCACCATTACCTGGATATGGATCTCCTCGTTGATGGATCGTTTAGTTTCCTGCTTTTTCTTAACAGCCAGCAGGTCAACCAGAGGACGAATGGTCATCCCCTACACAGCCACAGCACACAGGAGAGTAAAGGTCACCTTTTGATGTTAAGCAGGATAGCTTTGGAAAAACTTTGGAAAGGAATAAAAAGACATTTTCCATCCATTTTTAATATCATTTTCATTTTACATGCTGAGCAAGAACACTTAGGGGGTGAAAATCTTGAAGGTAATATTAGCAGTTGGTCCTGTGGAAGCAGTTCCATCACTTTCACTTTGTGAAACACGCCTGTATTTTTATGTGCCTCATTAAAGCATTAGACATAAAAAGTATGGTCGATGAAGCTTAATAGGCTAATAGCGCAGTCTGTGTGATCCAGTCAAACCCCCATTTTCAGAGAAGTTGGAACACTTTCTAAAACCGCAATAAAACCTGAACTGTAATTTTGTTATTTCACTTGAAGCTTTATTTAATAGATAAAAGGACATTCAGGGTTTCCAATGACAAACTTAATTCTATTTGTTAAATATAAACACTTAAAAAAAAAAGTTGGGACAGTATAATCCTACAAGAGATAGTAACAGAAACAGCACCTGACCAACACAAGGGGAATTATGGGTAACACCAGAGAGGAATCCTGTGGCTGTGATGTACAGCGGCGAGCATCCCTCTCCCACCCTGTCTTTGCTGGTTTGCTTATAATTCATGGCACATCCTCAAGTGCCAGAAACATCTTTCCTTCAAACCTTGCTGACTAATCAGACGAGCCGAATCGTGGGAGGGGGGTTTAGCCTCTTTCTATAATGCTGTAGTGGCAAATCAAGGTTACAACATACTGATGTATTCCGCATTGTCATTTCAGACACGTCACTATGGAACATTGTGCGTTGTGTTCAGAGTCACAGCAGCATACAGTAGTCATACAGTATCTCAAATCAGCACCTTTCTGCTACTGTAATATGCACAGTGTCCATTTTTATACATATTAAAGCTGAAAATATTCATAGTTCCACCTTGAAATGAAAAAAAAAATAAATAAATAATTACAGAACTTCTTCTGGACCCTGGTACAAGCTTTGGCCCATAGGCTCTAGACAAATGAATCATGATACAGACACCTGGAGTCAGCCAAGCACATCTTTTCAAACAGCCACTCATGTATTCTGCTCTACATCTACCTTTTTCCGCATGCCTGACCTCACCGAGTCCATGATTAGCTAGTTTCTCTGTGAATATGCCATCCCTTCTACCTAGAGAGCATGGCGAAGAGTGCTTTTTGGATGGCTGCACTGCACTGCAGTGTCTGATCCAATCGTACTGGCACAACACACACTAACAAACCACCCACCACATCAGGGTCACTGCAGTCCCGACAATCATCTCTGTGGTTGTCCTGACCACTGAAGAACAGGGTAAAGGGGGCTAACAAATCCTGGAGAAAAACAGACACAGACTACAGTCTCTATCTGTAAAACTAGAAAGGGCACCTGTATGGTCAGTGGAGCCGATATACACACACAATATGAAGAGGCCATGTCTGAAAATATTTTCATGCAGTAAGCACAGTCATGCATGCAGTTTTATAACTCTCTAAGCTCTGGGGAGGTATACAGGTATACAAAAAAAAATTCATTTTTTGTTACCTGCCTGGCTGGTGGCTGATCGACCTTTATTACAGTACTGCAGTATTATGGGGTCATCCTTTATTACAGTAGTGCAGGCAGGACATGCCTTTAACCCATCACAACCGACAGAGCATTGAGCCATTCTGACAGACAACATTTCTTCTATTTTCATCTTTACAGAGAAGATGGAACGTCTATGTGAACCAGACAAGAGCACCTTGCTGTGTTGTAGCAGGTGGTAGCGTACACTCTGAGGGTCATTAGCAGAGCAAATGTAACTGCATTGCAGAGTTATGCCCAAGTGTGTGCACGCACACGCACACACACACACACACACAATGTTGCCAACTCACTCTACCTGTCACTTCATCCCGGTTCATTGCCAGGAACACTCAGTATCTCCACTTCCAGTAAACTAAAACTCTCAATGTAACCACCTAGTACAACCACTTTCATCTAATTTTGCAATGTACACTCACTCTTGCACACACTTTCTCTTTCATACATGCACAATTGTATGCCCATTGACAAAACACCACAATAACACAAACATCCCAAGGCTAAACCTAACCCAGAAATAACCCGGGTCTTACTTATTCCCGTCTTAGTTTTCTCTCTATTGCTTTAACAAGTTACAATGTAGCTCCACAAGTCAGCTCCTGTAGCCCTGCCTTCTTACCTATTGGAGTTTAATCAAAGTTCATCGAAGCCTGATCTTGTCTGAGCATTAAAGCAGTGCATGCTGGAACAAAACCAATGGAGGTAAATCACCATGCCTCGGGGCGGAAAAAAAAAGCAAAGCTCAGTTTCACAGCTCTTACACGGGAATGCATTTCTGTATTTCAGTAACGCAACTGCATTTTCGAACCAATTGTTGTCTTTTCTGTCTTCCGTCTTAATAATAATAGATAAACTAATACATGAAAAAGCTACAATAATGAAAACTGCTATTTAGCTGGCAAATTCAGCAAACAAACATCCATATAGTATACATAAGGTACATATAGTGAAAACGCCTCCTCAGAAGTAAAGAAGTTATCACATCCTCTGGATCGGAGGGATGGCATTATTCTTTCTCCCATGCCAATCACAGCGACACTAACCAATCGCTGGAGTGTGTGAGCTGATGTATGTGGAAGAGGGCAGACAGTGTTTTCCACAGAGTGTGTGCGCCAGCCCTGGCTGGTTTCACACATCACAAAGGAAATGTGTTACCCTTCACCTTCCGTAGAGATGACGGTACAAGTCATAATCAAAAATAAAAAATTTATAGACTATCGATAAGGTAATTATAACTAAATGAAGGTCATTATTATAGGTGTTAATGAAGGCATTATTTTGTGCATTTGTTTTATTGCAACTATTTTGCTGGCATTTCCTTAGTAAACCTACAGTATATATGCTGCTACATATTTACATTTATGACATTTGGCAGATTCCCTTATACAGATTACACAACTGAACAGGTGAGGGTTAAGGGCCTTGCTCAAGGGGATTTGAACTCATGACCTTCTGGTCAGTAGTCCAACATATTAGCCAGTGAGCTCTACACTGTCCCTGTCATATCATATGGTGATATGGTATTTTGCCATTTTGCCCACACCTAATAAGCGGCCTCGTTAGGTAAGTGGAGTTACTCGGCCGTAATGTTGATAAAGCTCTTACTGCATGAAAAAGTGATATGACCAACACTCCTTTTCCCCATCATGCATATTCAGCATCTCATTAACTTACACACACACACACACTCGGTTAGTGCTAATAAACTCAATGGATGTTGTGCACTGATCCTTATCGGTTCAGTCATGCCTAGACAAACAAGTGTACATTATCAACACGCACTGTAACAACTTCTGCAAAGCCGTATCAAACGGCAACACTGGCTACAACGTTATCAGATTGGCTGTCGCAACAGAACTCGTCACTGGTGAAAGACTGCAAAGTGGAAGCACTTGCAAGTTTCACTGTCTCGATTCGAATTAAATGAGCTATTAAATTAATTAAAAAATGCAAATGATCTATGTGATTGACTCCTTCAGGTTTAACCTTCTTCTAATTCACAGAACATCACTAATTCTAAACAAGTATTAAATTTAACTGGAAAATAACAGCACATCAGTGCAAGCCAATACACCATTCTTCTCCTTCGCCCTGGGGATGGACAAGGAAGAATACTGGCCTTGGACAAAGCAATGCCATCACTGAACACTCTTCACACGATATCCTTTTCTGATTCATGAAAACTGGCCCTACTATACATCATCTTCTGCAGTACTGATGTAGCTGGAGTCCTACATGACTCATTGGGCATGCACCTAACATGCTCTTTGCATAGTCAAATCAAGATGGGATGCATACCAAATACCTCTGAACAAGACACTGAACAAGTTTCTTAAATAAATAGTTGTAAAATATAGAGTACTGTGCAAAAGTCTTAGGCACTAATGTTTTTAGGTATAAAAAGATGTAATATTTCCAAACATTCATTTTCCAACAAAAAAAATCAATATTACACAGGATCGTTACATAACAGAGCACTTTTCAGACAAAAAACATAATGAAGATAAAGCTGCTAGGTTTTGCATATTAAAAATAAGAAGTAAGTGTGACAGTCAAAGTCTCCAGAAGAGCTGTGGCAGATTCTCCAAGACGCTCAGTAAAACTTACAGCTAATTTCCTGATAAAACTGCACACATTATGAAACACCTGGGAACACTGTGTAAGAAAAAGGCACACCAAATATGGACTTCCTGTAGTTTATTACTGTTTACTGCACTTTATTTAGAAGCATCTTCATTATTTTCGAAGGCGTCTTTGCTTTACAGTGAGTCTTTGCATGTGCTTTGCAAGACATCTGCATCGTCCTGTACAGTAATTAGCTGGTCATTTTTACTGAGCGTCTTGGAGAATCTGCCACAGCTCTTCTGCAGACTATGACTGTCACACTTACATCTTACTTACTTACTTTTTGAATGCAAAACCCAGCAGCCTTCATTACAATTTATCTGAATAGTGCTCAGTTAGGTTAAAAAAAAACAAACAAAAAACACATCAATAACAAAAGTTGTACCTAAGAACAACAGAAAGCCTAGGTCCTTTGCACAATACTGCATTTTGAAAAAATATCATCTGCCTTAGGAGTACGAATTGAGTCAGAGATTTCTTTGGCAAATCCGATGATCCCACCTTAAACAAGACCGATCTTATACCTGGAGTAGATTCCACCTCACCTACGAGTCGGTTTGAACCAAAGTATTTGACAAGCAAATACATGCAAACCTATGTATGTAAAATATAAATGATGAATGAAGGAATATGGACAGGACATAGATCTTCCCTTTGTGACTATTACCAGCTGAGCCAAAATCCTGCAGTACAGCCTGGACTACAGTTACACTAAATGACAATTCTGAACAAAGTGTTCCTTTTTTCCCCCAGATACTATCAACCAGGGCCCCTGAGTTCCATTTTTGTGTAATATCACACCCAAAGCTCATATTCTATGAATGCCCTTTTACTGAATCAGCATCTTTTCATTTCTGTGCTTTACAGGTGAGTACCTTGTGCTGGAGCAACAAAAAGAGTGAAGAAAAGACAAGAGCCATGCATACTTGCTGTACTGAGTGTACCTGGCTCTGGGTATACGGAGTACTGCGAGTATGACTTCTCCATTCTCCAGGATATCTAATGTCACTCACCTGCACAAAGACAGTGAAGAAGATGACTGTGATGATGGCTGTGACAAACATGTTCCTCATAGGGAAGTGGTTCTCATCGAGCAGGTAGACCAGGGAGAAAGCGATTGCTCCTCGCAGGCCGCCATACGCTATGATGAACTGGTCCTTGGTGGTAAGCTTTACTATGCGGAATTTGTTGATCACGAAGGTCAAACCGATGACCCCTTAGAAAAAGAATGACAAGACACTGATAAAACTTTCTGATTCGGTTTCATCCACATAAAAAAGAGTCATCATGTACCTCATAACTACTTATTGCAGAAGAATACTGTATTTAAGTGACGGCACATTTTAGCTGCTGGATCATTTTCCTTATTACACATACATGTTCTTCAGACTGAATCAGTTTGTCTGTGGTTTAAATGATTTTATTACTCACCGAGAACTCGAGCTACCATGCACAGGATCACGGTCACTGTGACAAACGTCCAGTTCCATTTGTGATTCCCGGCCACCGTAGAAACCCCGAGAAAGATGAAGATGAGCGTCTCGCTCACGCTGCTCCACATCTTCAGGAAGTACTTGATGGTGGTGTGCGACTTGTGGGATATGTTAGCTTCCACATAGGGCCGCATAACTGCGCCGCATGCGATCAGTCTGGACAAAGAGCAGTGGATTGGTCACAACAATAAAACTGTACTGGGAAACACTACTTACCTATAGATTAGTTATAACATGTGCTAACAACTGCTAAACGGTGGTGTGCTGCCAAGAAAACATCTGAGCACAGGTGTGTAAAAGTTAATCCCTCCACTCTGAGTTCCAGACTTAAGAACATGTACCGTATTATTACTGTACTTGAAAGTTTTAAAAGAAATAGCATGCAATTAGCCAAACAGACACTTGTCTAATACTGACAAATGGAACTACACGTCCAACATTGAAAGATTCTTTGAAACTTAGAAGCAGGTTTGTATTACCTAAAATAATGTGAAAGCACTCGTATTTCGCCATGCAACAAAGTGTAGTGTTATTCAAGCTGTTGAGAATGCTAGCGGATCACGTGAGCCCCGATTAGTAACACGAACGTCTGGGATTTGTGATGTGTGTGTGTGTGTGTGAGAGAGAGAGTCACAGCCTCAGCAAAACCATTCACAACCCAGGTATGGTCAAAAAGCAGTTTGGGATGTCTGACATTTGAGGCATGTGTCTGCTTTTCTCAGAACACCACACACATTCAGTTACAGAATGTAGATGATATTTTGCACCTATACTTCATGAGGTTTTGCTGCAAAGTGCAAAAATAAATATAGGTGCGAACCAGGCTGGCACTGTTTTACAGTGGAGCACATTTCGTTTTATGCAAATGAGAAGTGGAAATGTGATTAGGGAGTGAAGAGAGTGGGATGTACTTCCCACTGTGAAATAAATAGCATTTGTTGCTATCAGATATTCTTTTTCATTTCTCATTACAATAGGGGACAAGCATTGCTGCAGGTTCACATATTTTTATAAGATACAGTTTGTTTCACATATTACTAAAATTAAAGTGCTGTCTACACACTACCAGGAAAACCATAGCAACCAAAAAGCTATGCCCACTAACAACCAACGTATCTATGACATGAGGTAAAAAATTGCTTCCACTGAGACAATATTGGACGATGGTGCAGAGGGTCCATTAAATCCACAGACACTTCCATGCGACACATCTGTTCATCATGTAGCCTATCACTGATAGCCTAGATCACTGATGCTTGCCTCCATTATTCTACTCTGCTGCTTTCTATATTCCAAAACGGATTTATTATGCTGACGTATTCTCACAGTAAAGAAGACAACATACAGTGGATGACCTACAGACACACAGGATTCAAGGCTGAGGCTGTGCAACAAAGCACAACTCAATAAAATGATGTTTTACAGTAAACTTTAATAGTATAGCTAGCTGATGTTAACTATAAGGTCAAGCTGTGCATCACAGGCAATGTTCCCAGTTGTTGTTGCAAATTTCTGTGTTGATAACTTTTGAACAACATGAGATATTGCAAATCTGATTACGGAAATCGATTTCTGAGACAATTACAATCTGCCTTTGATCCAATATGGTGGGTTTTCAAGATGGCATCCATGTTCCAGACATAGCCTAAAAGATAGGCCCCTCACCCTTTACTTGCTAGGGTATTCAGATATAATTGTCACTTTCGTTTCTGAAATAAAAGGGTGTCCTGAGACCTTTGACTCTCTCTGTATAATGCTAAATATTTTCCTAAGATCAGGGTGGGGTTGAGGTACTCACGCCATGATGCCGGACAGATGGAACACCTCAGCTGAGAGGTATGCCAGGTAGCTGTAGACGAAGACGAAAAGAGGCTCGATAACTCGCGTGTGTGAGGTGAAGCGGGACGTGAAGGCTGTCAGGATTCCGTAGATTGCGCCTACCATTATGCCACCCAGAGACACCACCAAGAAAGACACAATGCCCAGGAAGATGTCCCCTACCGTCACAGTGCCCACGCCCGAGTACTCCTCAAACAGGTGATACAGAACCTGGTGAAGATGAAATGGGACACACAGGAGACTCAATCACCAATATCACAGTATATTAGGTAGCAGATTTACTGTTTTTCTATATGCAATATAGAATAGTCCTAACCTGATAGCCTGTATTAAACCTTAAAACATTATACATCATTAACATTTACTAAATTTAACTTTACAAATTCGGATAGATCAAGAATCCATGGAAATGCATCCATCCATGGGCTGAACACATCAGATCAGAAATGCCTTGTTGATGTGTTCAGAGTTGTATGGTCAGACTGGTACCAGCAGACAGGAATTCTACAGCAACTAAAATAACGCTTTTTACAACCGTGATGATCAGAAAGGCATCTCAAGATGCACAGCACAACCCATGAGATACAACAGGTTC
Organism: Leptodoras nelsoni; assembly: GCA_028566375.1. Taxonomy (NCBI): domain Eukaryota; kingdom Metazoa; phylum Chordata; class Actinopteri; order Siluriformes; family Doradidae; genus Leptodoras; species Leptodoras nelsoni. Next base: position 13,141,140 of record JAOVVG010000027.1, read on the forward strand.
AGCTCTACAGTGGGCACCTTTGTGCGTTCTGAGATGCTCTTCAGCTTACCAGGGCTGTAAAGAGTGCTTATTTATCTTCTAATTCTGAGACTTTTGCCGACTTTTGAGACTTTTTTGAATCTGTGTTATATTAGGCATTGAGCTGCTGCTACAGCAGATGATTGGCTGATTAGACATTTGCATGGATGTTTAGGTGCACAGCTCCTAATATTGAAGCTGCTGAATAAAAATGCAGTAAAAAAAAAGAGCAGAATAGAAAAAGAAAATTCAGGGTAATGTTAAAGACAAAACATGTTGGAGTGTGTGTTGTTTTATAAAACTGTTGAACAAGTATGCAGGGATGCTAGTGGCCATGCATGCTAGGCAGCAAAGATGTCCAACTGGGCATCAACTGAAGTAGACTATTAGGCTAGTAGGCATGTATGCAAGCAGGCAAGGAGGCTAGTAGGCAAGTAAGCCAGCAGAAGGGTAAATATGCTAGACTAGTATCCAAGTGGGCACTGATGCAAATAGATTAGTATGCTAGTAGGCAAGAACGCAAACATGCAACTACAGTAATATGCAAAGACACAAAAAGGCAATGCTCTTGAGCAAGCACACAAGCAGGCAAGGATATTGTGATTCATGTATGCAGGTAGGCAAGCGTGCAAATATCAGTACACCAATCACTTTCATGTATGTGTGGCGGCCGTGGAAAGATTCAAAGGTTTAACAAACAGTCAATCTACTTGAAGATGTTAAATCGCTTTCTAAGTGTGCTTTTCACAGTGAATATTTTGTGTTAACCAATGCAGTGGTTACGTGGCGGTATGGGCAGGACTTCTGAACTGCCCGTCATTCTGTAAGTTTTGAAGAACATTAAACGAATGATTATTTCAATAATAAACGTCTTTAAAGAACTGTCTATTATGTATCTGGCCGCCACACATGCATCACTTTAACACACTATTTGGTGACTCAGAATAACAATAATGAGTCTGTGCTTCTCCACCACCTCAAATAGACCTGAAAATCAAACACAAAATAAGTCTGCTTACTGAACGGATAACAAACTGTATTCACTTTTGTATTCATGCACATTTCAGGGAACAAAGTGGACAAATGAGCAGCTGCTCAGTAAACAACGTAGCTACCGTTTACATTTCAACTGCATGATTAAATCCCCCAAATGCATGACTTCAGTTTAGAGAATGCTCTTTGCTTTGGTTTTTCCTTCTGATTTACGACAGTCGTGATCAGCGAATCTGGTGCTGCTTAAATCTCATACATGATTTAATCCCAGACAGTCTATGAGTTTCTTGGCGCTGAATCGGATAATGTGATTTCCCTCAAGCAAACCGTTCCAAGACACACCCAACCAGCATCCCGGAGGACATCAAATTCATTTTGTTCTCACGCGCAGCAGATCTCTGAATCCGGTTCATCATTAATCTATTAGTATGAACATGACGGGAAAATTTAAGCCTAGTAATAATGCTTATGTAAGATGTTATTTCTAATTAGTTTGTACCTGATTTTATTTTTAAAACAGCAAAAATAAAAACAGATTCCTGGCAGCAAAGTATACCTCTGGTTCTCTTCGCAATACGGACAACTCTCACTGCCGAACTCTCCCCAACCGTTCATTTCACTAATGATTTCCATACAAAATGCTGACAATATTCACACAATATTACATAAATGCTCTCACATTTATTTTTATGAGAAAAAGCAGGACTTGGAGATGAGGAACGGTACAGCAGGAAGCTCTGCAGGTGTAGTGTGTGTTCTATATTGTTAGAACTCTAATGATATCGTCATATTTAAAACAAATTCCAAACAAATTGTATAATACAGCTGGGGGTCCCATGGAGAAAACCTTTAACGTACTCACCACTGTGACGGCGTCGTTCAGCAGCGACTCGCCGAACACCAGGATGTGCAGAAGTTCGTTGATGTGAATCTCTTCAAACACGGCCAGGACGGCCACGGGATCCACGGCGGAGATAATGGAGCCGAACAGCAGGCAGGGCAGTAGAGTTACGGTGCTCAGGTTGGCGCCCTCGATCTGACACACGCCAAACAGCAATCCACCGATGAAGAAGGCGTTCCACAGAGTGCCCACCACAGCGAACATGAGGATGGTGCCCAGGTTCTCTGTGAAGGGCCTTATGGGTAAGAAGTACCCGGCATCCAAGATGATCGGAGGGAGAAGACAGAGGAAGAAGAGCTGGGTATCGAGTACAGGGGGTTTCTCGCCCAGGAGCTTGATGAGCCCGCCAACTAAAAGGCCCACCGAAATGAGAAGGCAGCTCTCTGGAACGATCGAGGACAACTGCGGGATCAAGTGAAACCCTGAAAAAGAACAAAAGGCATACAAATTAATTCAATTAAAACGTGGTTCAATTAAAAATTCTGTTCACTGTATGAGACTTCTGTGAAAAGGTTTAAATAAATATCATGGAATTTACCTTATGCTCTGAAAATAAAGACATACATAAAATCCCTAGTGGAATAATCAATATAATAAGAATCTCAAAGAATCTTTCACAAAATGCACCAAGGGAAAAAAATAGATAGGACACGGACAGGAGACAAGAAGCAAACAAACAAAGAAATGAGACATTGGAAGTGTGTGGGCAGTAATTACACATCTGAGAGAAGAAATTTCTGCCCATAATCCTGGACATGGGTCTTTACACAGATTTCTGAACCTCACTGGTACAAATCATGCAACAAGAAACATGCAACAGCAGCCATTTAGCTTCCGAAAAAGAAGAGGCGGCATGTTAGCAAGAACCCAGACATCTTAATTTGTTTTGTAGTGATCCCTGGCTCATAAGGAATGTGTCAGTCGAATTTATTTGCCCTGTAAAAGGGCAATTTAGACCGCACTTTATTCAGTTTTCTTTCAAATAGAAGCAAGGCACACACTCCCTTGCTTGCACTAACACAGCTGTTAGATGAAACCCTAGTTTGCATACAAGCAAAAAACAGCAAGACAACAGCATTACCAAAGCAAAGTTCTCACTGCATTTACATATAGATACATACAGACATCATGTTTTTGTTTGCTTTCACTTAAATATTGCCTGGTGCAATTAATTATGGGAATGCCCTTGCCAAAAAGGACGTGCCCAACACCTCTTTTCACTTGTCCTTAGTTCCTCGGCCTTTATGCTTTCTCCTCATATTATGTATCCTGAAAAAAACTGAAGAAATCAATAGACACTGATTATTTTCGTTCATTTGCTAGTTCATGTATTTGCACAAAATGAAATGAGCCAAAAAGCATATTTGCTGAAGGACACATGGGAGGGGATGAACATACTTGGAAAGGGAGTACAAACTCTGTCCAGGTAAGCAGAACCTGGGTGGAAAGTTTCTCTTAAACAAGTAACCTCAGCAGGTTGTTCCTGACAAACCACAAAGCGGAAACTCCTCTGTATACAGACTTTCTCATGGCACAAATCTTTACGTCTGACTGTTACAAAGCTTTGATGTTGAAGATGTTAAATAAAATAAGTCCTCAATAAATGTCAGCATGTCAATGGTAGATTAAATACAGGGGTTAGACAATGAAACTGAAACACCTGTCATTTTAGTGTGGGAGGTTTCATGGCTAAATTGGACCAG
>JAOVVG010000027.1:13177252-13188801 GCA_028566375.1 Leptodoras nelsoni
GGTCCAATTTAGCCATGAAACCTCCCACACTAAAATGACAGGTGTTTCAGTTTCATTGTCTAACCCCTGTATATGAATACGACTTACTGGACTTACCACATTTTCCGATGAAGGTTCTTCACATCATTATTTTTTGGCTGCAGTCTGAAAACACCATTTGTAGCCAAGGCTTAAGGTTCTGGTGTGCCATTCAGGGTGTATCCCCATCTCTCACCCAGTGTTCTTGGGGATAGCATCACTGTGACCCTAACACATTTGATTTTACCCTCAACAGATCATTAACAAGTCCATCACAAGCTAAATGAAGAATGTTCTCGCGTTGTCCTTTAGAATGAGAACCCATAGACCAGACCTCCTCTAATCAGATGGAGTCATGTATCATATTTCTCTCATCACTCAAGGCAGTAGGTCAGGGGCTTAACATTCCAGTATAGGCTGGCAGGTGTAGTTTGAATCCCATGTATCTGGATTAAGGGTAGCTCAGTGTGTACGTACTGTTAAACTCATAAAAACGACTGAACCTTCTTCAGGCAAGTGTAAGTTTAATAAATCTGAGCTCATCATGCTTAATGGTGTGATTAAAAGAATAAAGAAAGAAGAAAGCATTAATGTTTCCTAAAAGCACCTTTAGATGATTTAGCTGGTTTCCTACCAAGCCTCTGTTGGTATTTATGAAGTACTGACGTGACACACTGTGCATTAGCAATAAGTGTGAAGTTATGGGCTAAAGGACTAAGGTAGGTTCAAAACAAAATGTAGTTTTGTAGATACAATGGACTATATCTAGCAGTTCCCAGTACACAGATTCCTTATCTCAGTCATTTATTTTCTTAGGTGCAAGAGTTTGATAAGATTATAGTTCCTAGTCACATGATTTATTCATTCACAAGAACTTGTGTTAGGTGTTCATGAGCCATGCAAAACTGCACAAGCAAGTCGGTTACTCAGAGGTGGCTTTTTGTCCCAGGCCTACTAGGTTAGGACACTTCACACTCGCAACAATGCAGGTTAAAAAGCTGTTCAACGCCTAGTTCTGGACCCTGAACTACCCCCATTAAACACTTTCTCCTCCCTGGTGTCTGCTTTAGCTGCCCTCCTGCAGCTCTGCTGAGCATTAGTCATTACTGAATAACAAAAGCAAAGGTGCAGTCAGTCAGCTAAGTGGACTCTGTTTGAGGGATTGGGGGTTGAGGGGGATTTAAAGAGCTCCATGTGACCTTCCCGTGATCCAAACTTCAATATATCAACAGCTTATATTGCACACAATGGAGTGGAGGATTTGCATCACCTCTGGCTTTGTCTTGAGAGGAACACTACCCTGACCTGACATTTATTATCATGTTTGGGTATTTTACGTTGTCCTAATGAGGCACAGCACCCTGGCCAGAGGAGGGGCCACAGGAGACTATTGTGTAGACCTATCAATAATGCAGGACCGTCTGGGTTTCAAGGATTGTTTTGCCCTGGATCCTACTCCAAACCAGGACTGGCATGGCTTGCATGGGCCATTAACACCTCAGCAAAGCAAACATTCATTTTAGACTATTCATAGATTGTTTGATTGATTGCATCACCTGATGATTTCAATATCGCTAGGATGGAATTGAAACTGTGAGGAAGTTAGCGTATCACTAATCTAATCATAGCAATGGGTCGCTGTCATAGAGTGTCTGGTTAAAAATCCAAGCCAAAGGGTGGAATGGGGCAGATGTTTCTGAGACAGCAGAGAAGACACCATCGTTTACCACTTCTACAACTGCATTTGGTCAGATGACTTTACCAAGAAGGTATATACCATGTTCTTGCCTTTAGATTTAGATTGCATTGATTTGCAGCAGTTTGTTTGATTTTTTAATGTTAGTGGACAAGAAAGCCAGTGGTCTGGTAGAGTGCTTAGTAATTTGTTAAACTGCGCAGGATTTATAAAGGACCTTGTTGTACCTCTCACTTAAGTCAAACTCTTGTTTCCCGTGTGCGTGATGGTCCCCAGACTGATCTGCAAGCATGGTACAGCATGACACTGCACATCTGGTTTCTTTTTACGCATGTGTAGTGCCTTGTCGAGATTTCCCTGCAGGCGTCCAGGCTTCTCCTCAGGTTCCGGTTGGAAGGATGGAAACACAGGCATGAAAGCTAGGAGAGATGAGAAGGAATTGGAACAGTGGGGTTAATTACAAGCCCCTGAGCGAGAACCAGTACCTGGCTGAGTAAAGGAAAGGGGCTGCTAGGTTTTCCCAGATGGTCTTGGTCTCAGAGGCAAGATCACAGGGAAAGGCGAACAGCTTAATTTGCCTCATTAGTGTTAAAAGAATGTTTAACCTTTGGGGGTTAAAGTGCTGTTAATAATGATTAAAGGCTGGTCAGCGATCACTAGCAAGGTGCAAATGTGATCACACTAACTTCTACTAGCTTGATTTTCATAGCCATTTTAGCCATTATATTTTTGCAACTATATTTGAGCAAGTTTTAGTTTGGAAAGATCTCACAATAACAATAATTTCTAATAATAATAGTAGTGCCTCAAGTTTACAAATTGGCTTTCCTCTTTTTTTTCTGAAAAGAACTGCTTCCTGAGTAGTAGTAGTAGTACTGTAGTAGTATTAGTACTAGTGTTGAACATAAGCATCTTTAAGCTATTATCATGCACATATAGTACAGTTATGAGTTGTGTTTTAATTCGACTTATTACTACATGATTAGTTTGTCCTAGCACATAAAGTAACTGCTTCTTTGGAAAAATCCCCTTTCTTAAATTAAACTTTTTCCTTTGCTAGCATGACAAGTGAAATATGTTTAAGAACCATGTTGTAGAGATAATGTGAGATAGTGATCGTCGAACAAACTAAAAAGACCCGTAGACCTACATACAGTTAAAAAATGGAAAATGGGAAAACAAGGAGTGTGTGATAAAGTGGTATAAGGCTTAACTACCCGGGTTACTTCTCAATATCTCCCCCTGTCTTGATCCAGGCTCCTGTTTTTCTTCCACACCTGTTCTGAATTCTTTCCCAAACAATAGCTGCTTTCCCAACCGCCCTGACATCTGGGAATGGCACGGTCCTCGCTTTGGGCTGATTTATGGCAGGAGACTGTGGAGGAGGCTTAGGGAATGAGGGCCTGGTGTACTTACTCTTTGGAGCAAGGTGTACAATATGAAAGATAGACAATCATAAACTAAGTGCACAAGGCCACAGTTTTTAATGACAGACTAGAACTTCCCTTGCCATATTTTAGTGATAAGCTGATTTCCCAGCAAAGGCAGGTCTGGATTTTAGTGTCGGGCCAAAGCTGACTGTGCAGTATACACATTGTTTTACTACGTGCCCTTCAAACAACAGAGCTGGGAAGTAAGATCATTTCCGCCCTTGTTACTTTTAACTGGGTCAGCTTTTCCGGCTCTGCAGGCTATATATTGTTTTTTTTGTTGTTGTTGTAACAGCTCACCAAATGATAGAAGAGGATACACTAAAATAGCACTTTGATGTGTCATGTTTTGAGTTATGCTGTTTGATATTGGCACCTCCTCAGACAGGCCAAAGTCTAGAGTAATTTCACTTCAGAAAGCTGAGATATTAAACTAGACACATGCTAGTCACCTGCTGTTGTTTTTTTTTTACTTTAATAAAGCTGAGATTTATCCTGTTGTATCTGGAATCTAAATGTAACAGGATATACGTTATATAAATTCTGTGCCTGGAATTCAAGATGAATGTTTTTGCACAGAAATTTGTAATTATGTTAGACTCATCAGTAATTACACCCATGGTGGTTTATGTGTTCTAGTCTCTCTGAAATCCTGATCAGTGCATGGATTGGATTGTAGATGAGTAAAAGACTCAAAAGTTGTTGAAATTTTGAATATGGTTCATTCAGAGAAGATGTGAAACTCTGGGCTCAGTGTATGGTCCGGATGTGTCCTTCTGTCTGCCAGTTCACATAGACAACAACAGGGACCTGATTCCATGCCAAACTTGCTCAAAATAGTTTTACCATCTGCTCAGATTCTCATTCTCTACCTTTGTTTTTTTTTTTTTTACAGGGTTCCAGCTTATTAAAAAAGGAAAAGAGGCAACACGAACATCTATCCGAGTGTCCCAGTGCCAGTCACAGCAAGCCTGACTCTGGAGGGCAAAAAAGTTTCAACCCAAAGAAGCCAAGCCAGCTATCAAAAAGCAAACAGCCAAGTGCATTGTGTTTCTTCCTCTTTATGACCTTCCCAGAAGTAAACTTTCTGAACATTGGAGGACTCTGAAAGAGAGGACTGGTGGAGGGGAGAAGAAAGAAAAGGCATATTTGTATTTAAAGGCATCTTGGGATTTCTATTTCTGCATCTCTGTGGTAAGGGGAACATCTCATTTGGGACTGTAGTTGGAAAGAGGAAAAAGAATTTGCTCTTGCCCTTCCCATCGAGTGACTATATAAATACTGTATATAGATCAACTTGCTCTTGTTCCAAAAGTGTCCAATCTAGAGACTAACTATAGCAGAAGTTGCTGAAACATCTATCAGATAGATATCCTTGATATTACAGTTACAAGTTCTGGTGGCCAGTTGGAACCTGGACAATAATTCTTGCTCCTGAGCCCCTAGACTGTGATAAAAAAAGTGACTGTCTCATAGGGACACTGGCACTGGAGGCTTTTTTCCCAGTGGGGAGGTAAATGATGAAGCCTTTAACACCAATTGGCTCACCCTCACCCCTGCGCCTTCTTAACAAGGGCCCGGATTACCTGCGCAGACAGATAGATAGTGGAAATCGGGGCCACTCTGTTAGTGCTGTGGAGCGGTTAGAGGCAGACAAGGCCAAATATGTCAAGACCCAGCAAGTCATCAACACCAAACAAGAACCTGTGTTAGCTCCTTGTGCGACCCCTCCACCCCCATCACGACGCAACTTCACTGCACCAACACCCTCAACGCCTGTTCTGCCTCGACACCCACCACTCAGTCCACGTCCTCTCTCACCCTGCAACAACAATGAGGATGATTCCAGGAAGGAGAACCTCAGAGCTCTATATCTTGATGTAGAGAAGCAAAACCAAAATAACTCAAGTAGGGCACCTCTGCCAACTCCAAGGAGCACAAATGGCACCCCGTTGGTGGCGCCGCACAGTGCCCCCATGATGAGACGGAGTATTGGGAAGCGGATGCTGCGGCCTGACTCCCTGGTCATATATAGGCAGAAGAAAGAATGTAAGAGTCCAATGGGAAATGGCGATGGAAACACGAGTGGCGAGACAAAGGGCTACAGTTTTGTACGTCGGCTCTTCCAAGGTTCTATGAGAGAGAAGAACAGCAGGAATGATGATAAGTTGACAATCAGCGAGGAGAAGTCTTCATCACGGGATGGAGACTCACGTATGTCATGGTCTATTGACAAGGACACTATAGATGGTGGGAATAGGACAAGGCGATCCAGTAGGACTGAATCAAACAATGGCAATAGCAGCTTCCAGCCTTGTATTTCCTTTGGAATGACAAATTCCCTGAGAAATAGCATGGACAATGGGAATGACAATGATATGGACCCTTGGAAGCCAGTGATGCCACTCAGGCGCTCTAAATCGGACCTTCGGCTTTGCTCGTCACTGGCATTGTCTGAACAGGAACGGTTCTTTGATTTCTGTGGTCTTGACTGGGACTTGGTGGATCGGCTTGGGCCTGAGAACTTCCCATCAGGTGCCAGCTCGGTTGACACTCTCTCACTGGTTTTGAGGAGTGTTGGGGGACTGGAAGGTGGCTCTGAGCCCAGTGAGTTTTCTCGCCACTCAGGCGAGGGCCTCTTCCAGGAGGAAGTGGCTGAGCAGGTACCCTCAGCCGTGTCCATCATCGAAAGGAATGCCCGTGTGATAAAGTGGCTTTATGGCTGTAAGAATGCAGCAAGGGAAGGACCCAAAGGTCCCAAAGAGTCAACTGTTTAGCTGCAAAACAAGACAAACCTCAGGACTTTTGGACTTTGGCTGTTACATATTTGAAGAGCTACTATATTTATTTCATTTGGAATATTTGTGTATGAGAGAACTTTACAGGATGATAAATGGCACATCTTTTTCTTACATTTGTTGGGGACGGGAGCAGAACAATAAGACTGTTTTTCATTTTCCTGTCAGTAATTTGGTGATCTCAGTTTTCCCATCCTTGCAGTGGTCCCATTCTCTCTGTAAATAAGTAATACTAGTATGTTCTGTTCATGTAGCTGTCAGAGAAAAACAGCATTGTGTGCTGAAGTACATCTCAATAGATGAATAATTAAAAATGGAAAACCACTAAGCTCTCCCTGTACTGGGGATCTAATGTGTGAGTGTGACGTGAACCGTGCATACCTCTAGTTTGTGTTGACACCCCCTCCCATTTGAAAAAATAGACAATAGACCTGTCTGAGTGCACTAATGCACTGAATTTGGGGGTCAGTGTAGGGGGGAGGTTACTTATTTTAACTTGTGCAAACAGCTTTGGTCTTGGACAACACCTTGTGCCGTAGAAATATTCCCAGTTAAACTAGTTTAATTCACAAAAGTGAAATGTGTCCATTCTAATCCCAACTATTTAGAAATTGCTATGACAATCATATTTGTTGTATTACTAAAAGCAAGTAGTGTACGGACTTGTATTATAACTAAACTGACAAATTACCATCAGTAACAGGACTGACCTTATGACCACACTCTGAATACCGAACCAGATTTCTCATGGCCAATGAGGCAGATTCATCACAAAGAAGCTTTTCATCCTGTCAGCCAGAAGGTCTGGTCATTTTTAGAAATGTTGGTGAAAAATTAATCTGAGGTCTGTTGAGGAATTTAAGGGTCACAGGGTGAATTCAGAGGTGGCTAGGTGAAGACACTAATTCAGTCATTTCACCTGCACCATTACACCCAAATAATCCAAGTGCTCAAGATGTTTCCAGATCGCTCTCTTGCATGTTTACAGACCAAGTTATTGTTTTTTTTCTGTCCAGAAGAGATTTATTTACAAAAGTTTATAATTCATGCAGGCAATGAAAATAAAGTTGTATTTTTAATTAACCTGTTTTTGGTTTTTGACTCCAAAGGCAAACATTGCACCAAGAAGTTCCAATACATCACATTCCAACTCTAAATCCAGCAACTATGCAGAATCTATAATTGAAAAAGAACAAAAGTAACTTATGTCTGTTGGCCTGGTTTTGATTGCTGAAACAGAAGTCACGCTTGGGTTAAAGTGTGCCTTGTCTCTTCCCAACATGTTTCTCATTTTTTCACAGAGCCTCAAGTGCCTGTTATTGTTTGGGAAATCATAGCATGTAGTACACTTGAGTCAGACACACCAGGGTCCATTTAAAAGCAGCAAAGAGGAGCCAAAAGGTCTCTGTTTTGTCTTGGTGGTCAAGTTACACCCCTCTTTTTTTCCTTGCTCTTTTTTCCATCGGGTGTGTGTAGATATAACAGCGCTCCTATCAAACACTGCTGTGCAACATCCTGTTTTTGGTGCTTTTTTCCCACAAGTTCTTTTTTCCCTTGTTTTTTTCTTTCTTGCATCAGCCGATGATTCCATGAAGGCACAGTACCTTTTGACAGTTAGTGTTATTCTGGTGATCCATCAAGGAAGCACACACATCTCCAGGTATGGATTGAGCAATGCACTACCTCATGCATACAGTACCATGCAAGAGAAATATGAAATGTTGATATGAACTTATTTCCTAAAAAGGAGTTTTCATTTAGAACTTAGAACTTAGTAAATGTGGAGAGTTCTTCAAGCCCGGTGGATAAGTATTCCAGGTGGCTTCCTTATGAACCCGTTTGAATGAGAATGCCTTGTGCCAAGCATCCACAGTCATTAAGCTTGATAATGTGAAGCCTGGGGCTTGGTGTTTGAAACCCCTGCTTGGGCAGAGCAAGTCCCTGTTGGTTGGAAGAAACATATGGCCTATAAAATGTTATGTGACTTCAAGATGGCTGTTGTTATTGGTCCGTTTTAAATAAATTACAAGATCATACATTGTCAGAAACCACATAAGCAAGATTACAAATTAACTACACGAACGTCATAGCACCATTACAAAACCAAGGAAGCAAACATTGGACAGCACCAAACATGTCTTATTGACGATGTGTGGGGTAAATGAAAATCGTTTTTGGCTGCTCTTAGGCTTCAGTAATTAATGTTATAATGATGTCAGAGCTTTATACCAATCATATCTATATGTTGTCACACCCCAATTCCAAAACAGGTCTTAAACATGAAACTTTGTAATGTGTAATGCCAAACCATCAGAAATGACAGCTTTCAACAAGACGATTCTTGTAAGCAGAAAAGAAAAGAATTAAGATTTCCATTCTCTCCTTTACAAACGAATAAGTGGTGAAAAACAAACATTCCTCCATATAACTACAGGGCATTTGAAACAGCGTCATAGGATTTATCTATTGACTCAACGTTTCTTTTAAGTCATCCAAAATCCAAGTGCTTTGAAAGCCATAAAATGTTCTCTTTGTTCAATAAGACAAGCACAAAAAGTCACATGAATGGTCTCCAGTTTAACTCCACAATCCACATGGAATATGTAAATTATAAACATCTCCAAACATACAGACACGTCTTCTCAATCCTGTCTCTGTTTATAGTTACCGGTAATGTTGAATGTCCTTTAAACTAGTTGGATCCTGTTATAATCTCTATCATAACAGTGATAAACAAAAAGAAACTACAGAAAAACATTTAAGAGATACACAGTATTGCCAAAAGTATTCACTCACCCAAACAAATCATTGAATTCAGGTGTTCCAATCCCTTCCATGGCCACAGGTGTATAAAATCAAGCACTTAGGCATGCAGACTTAGGATCATGCTGGATTATGGTGTGGGGTTGTTGTTCAGGAGTTGGGCTAAGCTCCTTAGTTCCAGTGAAAGGAACTCTTAATGCTTCAGCATACCAAGAGATTTTGAATAATTTCATGCTCCCAACTTTGTGGGAACAGTTTGGGGACAACCCCTTCCTGTTCCAACATGACTGCACACCAGTGCACAAAGCAAGATCCATAAAGACATGGATGAGGGAGTTTAGTGTGGAAGAACTTGACTGTCCTGCACCTCAACCTCACCTGATAGAACACCTTTGGGATGAATCCAACATCAGTGTCTGATCTCACAAATGTACTTCTGGATGAATGGTCAAAAATTCCCATAAACACACTCCTAAACCTTGTGGAAAGCCTTCCCTGAAGAGATGAAGCTGTTACAGCAGCAAAGGGAAGGCTGACACCATATTAAACCCTATGGATTAAGAATGGGATGTCACTCGAGTTCATATGCATGTGAAGGCAGGCGAGCGAATACTTTTGGCAGTATAGTGTATGTCCTCCATCCTGAAGACTTTAATGTTATGGAAAACCTATGAAGAATTACCATATACCACTTTGATTGGTACAATACGCTGACATTGGAGACTCCTTCCAGAAATGTTACATAAACCTCAGATTTCCTCAGATATATTCATGATTATGTTTCTCTTTTTTTAAATCTGTTTATTTGTAGCCATAGATTATGTGGATTGTCCATCATAACAGTTCCCTGTGAAAGAGCTGTTACCATAGAAACAGCCAGCACTACTGTCAAGGGTGCTGTTAGAGTAAATGAATCAGCACCTTGTGATTAATCAGAAATGAGGACTGAACATCAGTGTGGTGTCAGGTTCAATACTACTGTGTTCAGTAAGATTTGTTTCTTTAATAAATGCAGGAAATCTGCGACAGTGAAAACTGTCACACCTTGACCACTTACTTTATTAATTCCCCTGAAAGGAGCATGAATATTAATTCCCCTGAAAGGAGCATGAAACGGATGTCTTTTTTATTCTTAGTATTCAGTCCAACACTCAGTCCACATTAAAAGCTAATTATATGTGAACTCACTACCACTGAATCCTGCTACTATCCTTAGTTTCTGAAGGCAACCCCCGGCAACGAGCATCTATTTCTGGCACAGTAAAAGAAACAGCATGTTAATCAAAGGGAATAATGCAAGCTCAGATTTTCAGTGACTTTAAAAACGCCCCAGGTTCGAACAAGACACTGCTATTTGCAGACGAATTACACGCCAATGGCACAGTATAGACTAAACTGCGGCCTGGCAACTAGGAGAGACTGTGGGCAGTCAGAGAGGGCACCTCGGGCACAGCCGGGTTTGTGGAGTGTGGCAAATCTGCCCTAATTCTTCTGCATCAACAGCTCTAACATGCCAGTGCCATCCAGGCCTGACAGTGAGATGTGCATGACTCAGACACAGAGAGCGGGAGAGAAATATGCTCAGAGAGAGGATGTGATAGACAGACAACCCGATTCAGAAAGAGAATGGGAGAGAGAAATGTGCGCTGTGGGCTAGACTCAGAATTCCTGTCTGAGATGGGTCTTAATTTAGTCTGCGGTGGAGTAGAGGACAGTACTGGGATTGTGTGTTTGTGTCAGGGGTGAAGGGTGATGCCATACAACCATAGAATTAGAAGCAAGAAACAACACAGCCCAGCACAGAGGCACACCTGTGAGTGATCTTTGTTTTGAGAATAGTTTCATTCATGTAGAGCCATGCAGAGCAAAAACATCCAGAGGAACTCATATTTAACCTTTATTTCATATACATGTACACTGAAGTACCAGAAAAACTGTTAATACGTTAACTGTTAATATGAGAACGTTGCACAGTCCTCACGCTGGTGTTTGTCGAGGCCCCAGCATTGAATTCTAATGTTACTTGAGGCAGCATTACACGCCTATCATGCGAAACGATTCTTGCCAGCCAGCGCTGCTCACGTTCACCCAGAGTCTTTTTATGGCCACAATGCTGTCATAAGTTTGAGTTTATTTCCGTAAATCTTGTTGTCAAGGTACACCCTTGAAATGCTCATATGTGAAAATCCAAACTTTGCTCCTACCTGTCATGAGCTCCACCTATTAAACCATTTTGAAAATCACAAAATCATTATAACTTCCCATTCTCACGGTGAAAAAACCTCTACAAGCTGCCATAGATGTTTATCATTTAAATACATACTGGAGAATACAACCAATGACATGCATAGTTGCCGTTGCTATGTATTTTGCATAGGCTCCATGTCAGTGTATAGATGAAGGTGGTTAATGTCCTAGAGGCTGCATTACAAGTAAGCATTACAGACAATATCTGTGCACCAAATTGGCACAATTATACATTTATGCCAAATAAGGATTAGAAACATTTGGGAGCTGTGATGTTATAGACAAAGATATTCACTGACGGGGTGCTAGGATACAGCCAGACTCAAAGCAGTGTTACTGTTACCACCAAGTTATATCCATTTATAGTTACATTTAATGTTGTGATATTTTTATTTTTCACCAATATTTTGTTAATTAGGCTTCACCAGTCCACATGGAACCTGGAATGGTTGTTGCACAGCATGTCTGATATGGAATATAAGCTTTCAATACAGTATAGGCCAAAAGTTTGGACACACCGTCTCATTCAATGCATTTTCTTTATTTTCATGACTATTTACATTGTAGATTCTCACTGAAGGCATCAAAACTAGTTCA
>JAOVVG010000027.1:13210985-13223971 GCA_028566375.1 Leptodoras nelsoni
GCCTTTGCATAAGGTACATTCTTACAGGAGACTCTACCTGGTCATTGCAGCCACCGCCAGTGATGAGAAATGTTCCCTCTGCAATGCCTCAAAGGTTGATCTGCAGTCTCAAGAATGTAGCAACATGGTCTGCACAAGCTAGCAGAAATCTTGGAGCCATGCAAAACCCCTTCCTTCCAACAGTCATTCAGACATTCATTTATCTTCAGTAAGTGCTTTGTCCTGGTCAGGATCACACAAGGCCTGGAGCATATCCTGGGAACACTGGGAATGAGCCAGGAATACACCATGAATGTGACACCAGTCTATCAATGATTAGCCCACCCAACAGACATTTTGCAGGAGCATTGCAGAGGAAAATAAAGAATATCATGATCTCTAAGACAACTGGTCAATAGTTGACCTCCACTGGCAGCTACAATTCCTATCACTATAACCCCATTGACATTCCTAACATTGTTAATAAAATCCATAACAGTCAGAACAGTAGGTTTCCCATAGGTGGAAATCACCAGAGATGGAATAGAATCTGTTATCTTCCCAGTGGAAGTGTGACAGATAGAAGTGTTTTAGTTTCATATTAACTCAGTGTCAGATAAAGCAGTGAAACTATAGAAAATAGAGATTGTGGTGACAGAGAAAAGACATTTCTGGCTCTGGCTACAAGAAGGGATAAGAGTGTATGTATTGCCAGCAAGAATGTGGAGGTCCAAGACATCTCTGACCACCACCATTCAGCTGTTCTATTATTAGTTCAGTACTTTCAAAAAACATATGATCATAAAAAAGACCCGACATGTCCAATGTGGAAAACAAAACAGTCATGTAAGCAACCTTTGGATCCAGTGATAAGCAGCTTTTCGAGGCATAAAAAGCAGAATTTATGGACAGAAAATCACATAGACAGATGTGAGAGCACATGACTTCAGGGACATCATCAGCCTAAAAGCTGCAAAAGACTGTTGTTGATTATAATCCAGTATGTATGCTTAACAATCCTGATCAGAGACATGTAATGGACTTTAGGATGGCTTTATGTAAAGAATAAATCATTCCCAAGACAAGGCGTGCTGTTAAAAGAAAATCAACATTGCCTCTCTGAAGTTGATTGTTTTCCAATATCAGCAACTCCTGAAGTGTTTTATTCCTCTAATACAACAGAAAACTTACACAGAAGTAGCAGAAAAACTGGTACTGGAGCCTAAGGAAAATACACACCAATGCCACCTATGCACATCATTGAATATATAAAGCGATAGACATCTATGGAAGATTCTAGAGTTGTTTCTGCTGTGAGAATGGCAAATTATGGGTCATAGCATTTTGGAGGTAGAAGCAATGTTTGGATTTTCACGTATGAGCATTTCCAGGGTGTACCGTGACTTTAACAATTCCAGCAAAACCTCAAACTTATGACATCAGCGCAAAAAGATTCTGGGTGAACGTAACCAGCGAGAATCGTTTCACATGATAAGCATGCAATGGCAATGCTGCCTCGAGTAACATCGGAATTCAATGCTGGGGCCTCAACAAACATCAGCATGAGGACTGTGCAAGGTTCCTTCCAAGATCGTGTAGGGGACCTACCAAGTATTAACTGCTATACCAGTTTTTCTGGTTCTTCAGTGTGCATTGCTTTATTTAGTAAAACAAAAGGTCAGCCTTTTTATAACTCTTCTATACCTTTGACCTTTAATATTATGGAAAAAAATAGGAAAAAACGTTCCCTTGGTTTCTCTTGAACTGAATAAGACTGAAACTCAGAGCCTTACATTGTTATTCTTACAAAGTGTTAACACTGGAGACTCCTTCTCTAAATGTTAAATAAAGTCTCCTTACAGAAATCTTATTTTTAAGCAGTTTATGTAGATTAGATTCTCTGGCATGTCAGCCAGGCAAGTCCATGCGAGGCTGCATTAGAGTTGAGTGAAGATGGTGATATCTAGGTTGTGATAGAGCAATCACTGAGAGGCTTTGTGTAACAGTAAGCTGGTAAACATCATACATGTACCGTGATTGAACATTTTAAAATATGACAAAACTCACATCGCTATACATTAACATTTTATTGCACAATAGTAGCAGCAACATCCCAGGTTATAATGTATGTTTAGACACCATAATGTATAAATGTATAAACATGTATAAACCATAATGTATAAATGTATAAACATTCAGCAAATCCTGTGCTAAGGCAAACAGATTAATGGATACATTCCTTAACCTGAAACAGTGCTTTGAAACATGGTGTTGAAATATCGGAACATTACGACTTTAATGCTGAGCGTTAAAGGGTTCGATTGTATAGTGATATGCAACATGCACAACTTTTAATCATAGATACTTCCAACACATTACTGCTCCACTTATCAAAACCGAAAAGATTTAGATAACTGAAAAGCACATAGTAAGTGTACATCCTTAAGCCAGACATTTTTTGTGCTAAAAACAGACTGTCTGTATCTCGTCCCTATCTCTGGCGTGATCCCTATGCTTTGTCTCAGTGGCTCAGAAATGTAATGACGTCCTGATACATCCTCACACCGACCAATGGCATTGCGGCTCCCGTGTCCTGAACTTGCCTTGCCTTTTTGTCGTTTTTTTTTTCTTTTTCGATTTGCCCAGTGATGCGTACTGCTGGGAGAGGTTCAGTCCTGTCAATGTGCATCACATCTTTCACAAGTGAATCAGAACAGCCCGGGAGGAAGAAAAACACCCAGGGAGAATCGAGCAGGACATCCTCACCATGCACAAACAAACAGAATGTTCTAGTATGATCCAGCCATTGTGTCAACTCAGGCCAAAAGGAAATTAAAAAGACTTTATTGAGTTTTGTGCATGATGATGCTATAACTCCAGCCTGATGTTGCTTCCTTTCAGTGCAGAGCTGCTTATAACTTCATGTCTCTCATGCTTAAGAGCTCACCGACCAATCAAATATCACTTCAGAATAAACCTTAGATAAACTTTCTATCCTCATACTAACTAGACCAGAGCCACATCTTTTTACCCTCCACTCAAGTCCTCATGGACTGCAAGGATTTTTCAGAAATGTCATCTCTGAGAACTGATTACACGCAACCCCAGGGCTGAGACACACCTAATTCCAACCGTTTTATCAGTTGAGCTTTCCTTTCATTAGACGTAGGTGCAATTTCCGCTTGGTTGGAATGAAAACCTGCACCCACACCAACCCTTTTCCTCATAACTAGTGCTAGACACAACTGCAAAGTTGGGACCAACCATCAGGTGCAGGATTTTGACTTCACTTTCCATAAAATCATCAGACCAATCAGATTCATCATATCTTGAGATAGTTATTTATGCAAAATAAAACAGTATAATCTGCATTTTGGCTATTACCAATTGTCTGGAAAAGAATAGCCAAGGTGGTTATGCAAAAAACAAAGTCTTTTTGAGGATCTTCGGTATTATGGAACACGCTAATGTGAAACCAAGGGAGTAGATAACTTATGCCAAGACACACAGCAGACCGTATCGGTGCACGGTGTTTTCTCCAGTGCCAACAGACCCGATTTAATCCATCAACGTGAGCTGGCACTTCATATATCCGCACTAATTGAAGCTAGCACTAATCCGGCACACCGTTCACGTGCTACATTACTACCAGGCAGTCAGAGAGAGGAAGTTCCCATCTGCATGCGTGACCACTTCCTGTTTAGCAGATGGCATGCTTCTCTGGAGCTACAGGAAATGATTTTGCTGAGCCAGAGCTCATAAACGGAACTCTCTCAGTCTCTAGGCTGACTCATTTTACCTAGAGCAAAGGAACTTCATCAAATAGCATCTGACCAGCATTCCATGCACAAAGACTTTTAATTCCCTTCTTCTCAAAGGCTTGGCCAGTCTCAGGATGTTCAAGGGAAGGAACAGATTTAGAGTTTCAATACATTATTTAAAGGGTAGGGCTTCAGATATTAAATATCCCAGGACTTTCCACATCATGTGCTTTGCAAATATACAGTACAGTAAAGATGCATCCATTCCAAGCTTTTGAGCTTGCACGTCACCGCTCATGACTTGTTCAAAATGTTCACAGCTTTATTTAATTCTCACCATACATTTATAGAACAGTTTCACATTAAATCCTTTAAAATCTTCACACACATGCACCTGTCCCTTTCACATGTAAGTCTTTGTTCATAAAATCTAAAACATGGCTACTTACAATCACAGTAAAAAAAATCTATCTATCTAACAGCAAACAGACCTTTTATTTCATATAACGGTGTCATTTGGTACTACTCCTCCTCCGGTACGAGTTCGCAAGATTGCCGCAATGCCTTGTCTCTATTTAGGTAGCATCAAAATATCCCTAGTGTTTAAGCGACCTGCTTTCAACAGTGGCCTGATACATAAGGCAAAGGGTTCCCTTAAAAATGCAATTATTCTATACCAAAGGACCAGTGCCTGGCTCCCTCCTATTACATAGGAGAAATTTCTAAGCTAACGCTTTGGCCTTGGAGGTATTAAGGGTCCCTGATGAACATACCAGCACTACCATGAAGACCCAGGTCGCAAACCCAAAAACCCCACCCCCACCCTCCGACATTGCTTGCTAAAAAACCCTGAACTCGTCTCATGCTGACTGAACCTAGAATATCCAGGCTCATGCTGATGTAGTGTGTAATGATTGCTGGATAAAGTCTTCCGATCTCCATCTCCAATCTGGCTTCTTTTCCTCCTTCAGGATTCAACGGATCAGACGTCATTGTTGCGTTCAGGACACCGGGCCACGCTGCACCTTCTCGGTCATCTGTTTGGCACTGTAGTAGGAGAGGCTAAGACCCATAATGGCCAGCATCATGGCAATCTGGTTAAGGGAGCGGTCCCGAGGCTGGACCTGAACCTCACCGGCTACCTGCCTCTGTGAATACACATCATGAAAGAACAGTTAGCAGGAGTAAAACGGCTCTATAACCGACCATTGCTTGCAAATGATCTCGGTGTCATTCTCAATTATACTGATGTATTCAACAGAATAAAAATCACTGAACCAACCGGTCATTCAGTAACATCATATACATAAAACCATCCTCTGCCAGGGAAAGACGGCATCGGTAAAAATGTGAGAAGGGTTACAAACTGATTATACACAGACGATGTAAAAACTAACAGCAAAGCCATCTATGCGCGTCAGTGGATGCGTCCGCCAGTGCGTATATAAAGCGACAGACATCTATGGAAGCTTCTAGAGCCGTTTCCGCTGTGAGAATGGCAAGTCATTATTATGATTATGAGCTTGTGAGACGGGTCAAAGCATTTCTCAGGTAGAAGCAAAGTTTACATTGTCATGTAGGAACATTTCAAGGGTGTAGCGCGACAAGAATTCCGGCAAAACATCGAGCTTATGACAGCAGCGTGGCCGTAAAAAGACTCTGTGTGAACACGACCAGCATCGGCTGGCAAGAATGGTTTCACACAATAGGTGTCCAATAATACTGGGGCCTCAACAAACATCAGCATGACTGTACAATGTTCCCTTCAAGATCCTGTGAGGGGACCTACCACGTATTAACTTTTATTATACCAGTTTTTCTGGTACGTCAGCATATTACAGGCAACCATCTTTAGAATTACACAATTCAATTGTGCTCCACAAAATTCAAACAGCATCTAATTAAACAGAAAACAGAGCTTAATAGTTTACCAAACTTTACTAATGAGACTCTTAACACGAACAATTAAATCAAACAGATTAAGACTGGACCAAAACAAGGAAGGTGACTAAGCTGATAATGATTAACATGAAACTCTTCTTTGCCCAAGACACCCAACTGCATTGTACAACACCAACATAAAACTCATCAGACTAAAACACAAGACAATTCACATAACCATATGCGCTCTTCACACCTTTAGACATTCCAAACCATGAGAATACAGAGAACACGATTCAGGCTGGATGCACTCTCTAGCTCGTATTTCCAAAGCAAACAAGGTCCTGGTTGGACATACCAGCCCCATTGTCCTAAACCCAAATGTAACCTAGTGTAGGATTAGCTTTTAAATCTTCAAAGCAAACGGGAACCCAACAAGGGTTATACTGATGTTCTTCACGCACAATGATGTTAATATGTTCACTTTGAAATTGAAAAATTTCGGCACCGATTTGAAAGAACCCGATCGCTGAAGTAGGTGAGAGTCGTTCAATTGGTGACATTTTAGAAATAAAACCGTTCAACGTCCAGAGAATTAGTCTAGACAATATTGGAAATTTGAGAACATTCCAGATGCGTACCTGCAGGAGCCGGAAGTATCCAGGAGTCAGGCGTCCCAGTCTGATAATCATGTCTGTTGATTTTGGGTAGAACGGAACCGGGCTGGAACTGCAAATAATAATAAAAAAAACAACAAATGTCCATAAAAGCTTTCAATCCAATCACAGAATAACATTCAAAATGCATCAGATCAGATCATTTTAGCCATGAACAGCCAAGGAGTCTCTGTCTATCCCTAAAGAGCTGAGCTATTAAATTCTTGGCTCTGGTTGCTTTATGAATGTCAGAGATTGAGAAAATGGACATTTTTAGCCTTGGGCGAAAAGACTAAAATAAACCTGATCCTGGGCTGAGAGGAGCGAAAGATCCAGACTTCCATGTGGTCTCGGTTTGGGCTTGAATTAACTTGCATTAAATGAAAGAGATGCAATGCTTACTACTAGCCAAGCATATTTGTGCTGGATCCGAGCAGCGATGGGAGCACCGTGCAGACACGCTTACAGAGGCATGGCTACGTCAGCGTAACTACATGCACCGATTTACAACGTTCCATAGATTTAACAGGGAAGCAAACACAAAGTGCAAGAATCCAAGGAAGCTTGTAGAGGTTTTGGAGAGTTTTTGGACAACAGGGAAAGAAAAAAAGGGGGAAGGGATATAAGGTGGTGTTGAATCTCAAAAGAATTTTAAAATATAGTAAAAGTCTACAGGAGGTGCAAGGAAAGGTACACATCTACACACATGTCCAGGACCTGACCAACCTGACAGCAACCCCCACTCTCACCAAAACGTGATCCAATGAAAGGATACGTGGTCAGAAAGGTTCTTCCAGGGTTTGAAAAAAACATCCAAACTGTAACAAATGTAACTGAAAACCACCAAAAACCTTTGTGGTTAAGAAGACTAGTAATACAACGACTCGAAAGTAGAGCAGAAAGAACTGTGGAAACGCTTTAGAGCTCCAACCCTTTATAAAATCTCGTCTCAGCCAATCAGAACGCAGGATTGTCCGTCTTTCTGTCGCTCACTGGCTCACTCAGACAAACCTACACACACACGCGCACACACACACACACACACACACGAACACTGTGCCAGCTGTCAGAACTCATCAGACTCTCTGTAGCACAGACGCCACAACACTACACACAGAGCGGCAAAGGAAACCCTCTGAACTTTATCACACACGGTTTGCTAATATATGCTCAAAAACAAATACACATCACTGTGGAAAGACAAGCAGAGCATAATGAAACACTGTATAACAGGCCTCCGGTTTAATCACCAGCCTTTCCAGAACGGCCATCAGCTAGTTAGGAGCAAACGGCGTCCTAGAATCTTTCATCACTCTCATCATCTGGTCATTTTGACCCAATTTAATATTATATAACCATGTGATTGTTACAGCTAGCAACTCGGCTAGTCAGCTACACAACGTTGCGATGGTTGCTATTAAAAGCAAGATCACCCAAATACTAAAATTCACGTTATTTAGAAAGCAATCATTTGAAAGGAGATTACAATCTGCAAAGTAGTAACCCGTTCCTGAATATAGTCCAATTCATTACGACTATTTCAGTCAGGGATAATTAGCATAGCACTAGCATTGCCCTCAAGCTACTACACAAGGCAGGTCTGGAGCAAACAAAATGGCAGAAGTACCTCAGTTATGAGGAGAAATGGGCTACTGCATTCTTTCAATCACCTGTATACGTCTAAAAAAAAAGGAATTAGCAAAAAGCACAATGGAGAGAAGTCTGTTTAAATTACTTCTGTAAATAGTAAATAAATGAATTGGAAGTCATGTCCAAAGTGGGAATGTCCAGAAAGTAATGAGAATGAAGAGAGGGTTAGACAGGGATCTTGGATAAACAATAGAGCCCGTTTCAGTTGCATTCTAGCCTTCGTAGTCCTTTTGTTTCTGTGAAACCCTGCAGAAGTGCCTCGTCAATGTTTTGCAGCGAACGTAGGATCGTTTAACAAGCGAATTTAACAATTCCCTGAACAGAGTGATCACAGAACATGAATCGTGGGTGTTTTAGTACAATCCTGAGACAAAAAGACACGACATCACCACCTCGCCCAAAGAAAGCTCGCATGAACAAATAAAAAATACACAGTTCATTGTCTTTTCCCATCTTCTCAAAGGATCATCTATTAAGAAATCTTACCAGAACGCCGAGATTAAAAATTTTTTTTTGAAAGGCCACCACTTCGGCACAGTATAGAATATCCACAGAGCCGTGGCCGAGATTCTGAACTTCCTCACAGATTATGATTTCAGTCACTGCTACGAACAACCGCAGAGGCGTCGGGAGTGATGCGTGTTCACAAATAATTCTCTTTACTTTCTGGACAGACCCCCTTAGCCCAAATGTAGTTAATTCAAGTAAATCAAGACTAATGCTGCTACCTATTTAGCCATTTAAAACGCCAGTGCACGCCTCAAACCACACTTAGTTCTTCAGTAATTTTGCCATTATGGTTTACGACTTGCTGTAAACTAAAAACATGAACAAAACTTCACTGTGTAGCTGAACAATGCTAGGCAATGACACGGTAACTTAGGACAACTAGAGTTACCATTTCTTTCCTTACCCTAGTTTCCTGCATTTCCATTCAACGGTCTCTATAGCGGTTACGTTCCAAATGGCAACAGCTTGTCTTCTGAAAATTTTCACTTAATAATGCAGCTAAATAATCCAAAGTCATCCACTTAATAAAAGTTTGTAATTACAATCTCCTCCTGCACAAGGATCCAACAATGACTACAAAGTCTAATTATATATTTTGGGCATGTATTTATGGAAAATACTTTTATGTAAGACACGCATTTACTCGTCAGCCCTGTAGCTCCACGGCAAAGCTGGTGGTTGATCAAATGTCTAAACTTATAAAACCCATTCCATTTTGAATGCTCATCCATCATCCAAGCTGAGCCTTCACATAGGATGCAGGCTATGACTGATGCACTTTGCTAATTACCGGCTAATTTCCTCCCACAGTCCAAAGACATGCACGTTAGGTTGATTGGCGTCTCTAAAGTGGCCCTAGTGTATGTGTGTGTGTGCCCTACGATGGATTGGCGCCCTGTCTAGGGTTGTTCCTGCCTTGCGCCCTATGTGGCCGGCTAGGCACCGGCTCCCCCGGGACCCTGAAAAGGAATAAACGGCCAAGAAGATGAATGAATGAATGAGGTTCTGGCTGGTAACATGGTAAACGGTGCTTATGAAATTTACAGCCATCGGCACAATACCTAGGACACAAGCACACATGCTATAACATGCCTGTAGGTCTATAAATCCATGTAGAAATGAATAAAAAGAACTTCATAAAGAACCAGTTGTTCTACTTGGATCAATACGACATGCTTTAAAAAAAAGTAGATCTTGGATATTAAATCCCTTATTGGTTGGGATGACGCTGATGTCCTAATACATAATACCTAATTTCATAACGTCTTATTTTTAAAATAGCTTTTTCTAAAAATGTTTTTAGCCAATAATTACAAATTTATTTGAAAAATTAGATTTGAATTTTGTACGTTTGTGCGTCATATCGCCCGCCCTTATATACAACATTAAAACAAAAGAAATCACTACACTGAAGGTTATAAAGCTTTACACCAAATCTGCTGATAGGTGAGAAGAGCTTAGGAAGCAAAGAGGATTAAGCAAATATCCAAGATTAAATGAACGTCCTTTCATTCCCTAGCCTTCGATTTCTTCCCCGCCATTTTTTTTTTGAAGAAGAAAATAACCCAATTATAGAACACCGTTACCAACTCTTTGTGCTTCCCCCCCCCCATTTGCCGGTTCTGGTTTAATTCTAAACCAATCACACGAGGGCTACCTACGGCGCTATAAATATTACCGTCCAATCATCGGCTTCCAAAACGTCTTGCGCCCCTCCCCCTTCGGCATCCCTGTTCCTGGGTTTCCGTTCTTATCTCTGCCTGAACAATGGAGCTTTTTTGTTGTGTTTGTCTGGCATTTTAGACGTATTCCAGTCATCTGTCGAAATGCAAAGCAGGACCGAGCTTCCTCAACATAATAATATAATTCTGTGGAACAACAAGACAACCACTGAATAACAAGAACCTCCCATACTCCTTCCTTCCACCGGTTTGTACCTCCCTCGCTCCCCCTCCCATCCCCACCTCACGTGTCGGAGGCATGCACAGCACAGTTGCCATGGTTCACTCCAAATGACAATGTCGCCGACATGGCTGCCGTGTCTGTGTCTGTGTCTGTGTGTGCACCAGGATCCAGGATACTCCCAGCACCAAATATTCGGCAAGCCCCAGAACATGGCCAGCATTACGTCTTCCCACTAAACCAATTCACCCCAAATACAAGAAGCAATCAAATTAACATTGTTTTTACAATTCAATTTCTAAAGCGCTTTTAAAACAACAGACATG
Organism: Leptodoras nelsoni; assembly: GCA_028566375.1. Taxonomy (NCBI): domain Eukaryota; kingdom Metazoa; phylum Chordata; class Actinopteri; order Siluriformes; family Doradidae; genus Leptodoras; species Leptodoras nelsoni. The sequence continues at coordinate 13,221,651 of JAOVVG010000027.1, forward strand.
ATCCCAAACCAGCTTTACAAAAGACATACAAACCCAGGCATACCTTGTAACTTTCTGTGTGTGAACAGAAATCCAAGAAAACCAACTCAAATCAATGTAACTCCAGTCAACCGGGCTACAAACTGGTCACATACCATAAAGAACGCAAACACCATCACTTGATATCGATATTGATATTAATATTAACAACCAAACACTACAGAATAAAGCTGATAGTTCAACATACAAGTTTGTATCATACACGCCAGTCTAATTAGATTACATTAGATTAGATTAATCAGATTAAACCTATACCGGTCCAGGGGAAAATCGCTTTAGAACAAAATGTTCTGATCATCCAAGTCAAGTCAACTTTATTTATAAAGCACATTTAAAAGCCACAATGCCAGCCAAAGTGCTGTACAATACAAATAAACACACACGGACATACAGGTATAAAGATAAATAAAAAAATATAAAAATATAAAACAGACACAAACACAGCAAGTATTTTAGTAAGATCTAAAATTTAAACGTCTAGTAACAGCTAAAAAAATTAATTAACAATAAAAAATATAAAATCCAGACGTCCGGCTGGTGACAATACGTCTCAAGTGCATGAGTAGAACCTTTTGATAAAACCCAGAGCATTCGTCGGAGACAGCGGATCAACCGATTTCAAACGCAAGCGAAAAATACACAGTGTAAACGCTTTCGGGATTAAACCGATTCAGAATTTTGTGTAGAAAACATGCAATATGATCGTTTGGACATATAAGACATCATGTTCACGGAGTACAATATGCTTATACAACGCACAAACCAGTGCAGGTTTATTTTTTATAAAATATCTATTTTTATTCGTATATAGCATATATTTGGGGGTGGGGGAAAAGATTTTTTAGTTTAAACATTGATTCTATGTACAAGTACTAGTGTGTCAAGTAATTATTTTTGCACAAGTGACCTATATAAAAACTGAAAAGCTGTCAATGTACATACACACACACACACACACTATCCTATTGCTTGCAAACACACAAGAACATTGAGTACTTTCCGAGACCCTCCCCTCCCCCCCCAAATAGCCCAAAGGAATCGATTAACAAGAATGCACACACTAGTCTCTTGTTTTCTTTTTGCCATTGCATGCAACAGAAATCATGGATCATGGTATAGTGTAGTATTGTCTGAAATTTGATTTGTCAGGTTTTCCCTAAGAAGTGCACACACCTCCACTCAACACCATGCATGCAAAATCTTTGTATTAGTTTCAGCCTTTTATTTTTTGAGAAGCAAAACAACAAAAAAAAACAGTTTCACGTTTAGAACCAGGATGCACGAGGACACATTGTATTTAAAAACTGCACAAAAAGTTGTTTTACATTAAACATTTTCGCCTGAACAAACTTAAAATAAATAAAAGCATGCAATATTAAAAAAAAACAAAAAAAAAAACATGCAGGTTAGTGATTTAGTGGAGCTGGGTTTTTTTTAAAGCAATTGCCAACCCTGAGATTATTTTGTTTTGTTTTTAATCTCAGTAAACCAGCAGTCAGGAAACGCACGAGCTCTGATGAATGAATGAAAACAAAGTAAAGCTGCATGCTGTTTGTATTTATGACCTATGGACAGACTCAACACACACCCTCACACAATGTAAAGTTTGGGCTTACCTTTAAAAAAGTGGACGCTGGCTGGGAGTGCACGAGCAAAGAGTGTGTACGTGTGTGAACGTGTAAGGCTGGAAGCACACACTGCTCAGCTGCTGGTTATATAGGAAAGCGCCATTACAGCCTATAGACAAGGGGGCGGGGCTAAAGAGCACGCGCATACCTAATGTGCAGGATCCTAACAAGGAGGTGATCGTCACCTCTGTCCCTAAACTGCTTCATCTGCATCAGTGCAGTTTCCTTCCTCACTAATAACAAACATAGTTACAGGAGAAACAGCAACGGGGAAATAAAGAGTTCTGAAATATATGCTTTTGTTTTGTTTACTTGTTGATGGTGAGCATTGATGGGTGGAACTGGTCTTTATAGGCTTATAGAAAGAAAGAAAGAAAAAATGCTGTGCTTTATTGTGATGTTTTGCATACTAGAAATAAAGAAATGTAAAGAAATGAAGAAAATCTTTTATTGTAACGAAATAAAGAAATAAATAAATAAACAAACAAAAGAAAGAAAATGTAAAAATGTAAAAAATCTTTTGTGGTAAGAAAAAAGTAACAAACATAGAAAAATACTGTGTGATGTTTTGCATACTGGAAAGAAAGAAAGAAAGAAAGAAAGAGAGAAAGAAAAAGAAAGACAGAGAGATAGAAAGAAAGAGAGAAAGAAAAA
>JAOVVG010000027.1:15105196-15125962 GCA_028566375.1 Leptodoras nelsoni
TAAACCCACACGGACACGGGGAGGACATGCAGACTCCACACAGAAAGGACCCAGAGTCTCCGCCCCACCCGGGGATTAAACCCGAGACCTTCTTGCTGTGAGGCGACGGCGCTACCCACCGAGCCGCCGTGTCGCCCTATAATAATAATAATAATAATAATAATATGATGGTCAGTCTTGACCTTGTGTTATTGTTTTGCACATTTTAGGTTTCTCTGGCTTCTCCAGTTTTCTTCTCACCTCCCAAAAACACACCAGTAGGTGGACTGACTGCACTAAATTTGCCCCACAGACTTACACCCCATCCAGGGTTTATTCCACATCACACTCAGTATTCCTGGGATAGGTGCCGGATGACCTACGACCCCAACCAGAATAAATCAATACATCAGTGGATCAGATAGGAAATGATTTCTTGGAAATCCAATAATAATAATAATAATAATAATAATAAAGTAAAACCAGTATAATAATGGAAATGGAAAATAGAATAATAGATTGTTGACCTGGGTCTCCTGATAATCTGTGATATTATTTGTAATTAGGAAATGCATTCTGGGAAAGTAATTAAAGCATGCAGTTTAATCTGGTATAGTATGATTAACATATTTATATTACTGTTCCTTCTATGTATTACTCACTGCTATTCCTGTAGCTACCATATGGCAGGGGCACATTGCATAAAATCACACATACCGCCTCAGAAGCATGTTCTTGGGTGACAGGAGGGGAACCTGATGTGGCGTTCTGCTGTTGTAGCTCATCCACCTCTTGGTTATTTGCGTTACTGTAGCCCTCCAGTCGGTGTCACCCAGTCTGACCATTCTCATCTGACCTCGCTCATCAACAAGTTCCACCTGCAGAACTGGTGGATGCTATTTTTGCCCATTCTGATGCTTGATGAGAACATTAGATAAGTGAACCTCTTGACCTGCATGATTTTATGAACTGTGCTGCTGCCACATGGCAGATTGGATAAATGCACGTGTAGTGATGCTTCTGATAAAGTAGTTGCTAGGTGTAGATTAGCATTCCCTCATCCTTAGTAACTCTCAGCCCATCTGAACTGACTGCTCATGCAACTCTGCAGTTCATTACTGTTTATCCTGAGCATATTGGTGGCACTATTTGTTCGGGATGAAATTGTGCAAAATGGCAACCCTGCGCGTATCCTGTTTGTGCACAATGAGAAGTGTTGGGAGCTGACAGCAGTGTGAGCAAGAGGGAGGGTCTGTGGGAGGGACCAACAGCCAAAGGGAGGGCGCAAGGAGGAGGAGGAGGAGGAGGGCGGCGGATGCGCTGCTTCTCCAGTCTCGCTCTCCGCGTCTTTGTCTCACACTCTTTGTTAGCCATGCCTAGCCTGCTGGTGCTGTCAGGGATCATGGAGAAAAATGGGGGCTACGGCTCGGAACTAGCCGCCTCCGGCTTTGGTACCGAGAGCCTCCTGGCGCCGCCCGACGAGGAGGAAGAGGAGTCGCGGGCGCTGCGGGTTGCGCTGGGCCAGCTCTCTCTGCTCGGGCTCGGGGAAAGCGAGGAGGGCGCCGGAGTTCAGGAGCGAAGCAACAACAACAACAACAATCACCACCACCACGGCCACGGCCACGGCCACGCCAACAGCGTCGGCGGAGGAGGTGGTGGTGGTGGTGGTGGTGGTGGAGGAGGTAGTGCCGGAGAAGCCGGGATCTTACAAGGCAAAAGCAAGTTGTGCGCCCTGTACGAGAGCTCCGGTTCTGAGACCAAAGCGCGCGGCTGCAACATCACGGAGTGCGTGCCCGTGCCCAGCTCCGAACATGTGGCGGAAATAGTGGGCAGGCAAGGTACAGACCGCGATTGTTTACACTGCTTCAACTTGTTTGTTCAAACTCACCTCGGACGCATGCCGTGACAGAATGATTTATAATTCATTTCAGAATAAAATCTTGCGCTTGTTTTTGTAGCTAGCCCGTGCAAAAAAAGTGGGAGTGGTGGTCCTGTTTTGTTATTCAGCTCACACTGTGGCCATGCACGGTGTCTAACATGGTGTTCGCAGTGCTACATTTTGCAGCGTTTGTAGCAAAGAAAGAAGCAAAGAAACAAAAAAAGGCGCGATGCGTTAAACCTCGTGGTCGCGGTGTTGCAGCTCCGCCGTCAGTGTCCGCGTGCACACGCGCTTCCTTTGTCGTCTGAGCGCCAGGGACGGAAAGGAAGAAAAAAACAAAACAAGTACAGCCTTAAAAAAACGGCGGGGGGAACTATAAGCAGGCTTTGTGATCCTGTTGGATTTGCATGCACGCTGAATGGGGTTTTGTCCTTTTTGCTTGCATTGGTCATGAATCTGGATGCGGTGTGTAGTTGCGTCTTTTAGTGTCGTTGATTTCAAACTTGCTGGAGAGAGAAAGGAGGGGTGAGAGAAAGAAAGGGACGCGGCTGTCAAGACAAAAGGCGCGAAAGTGACAGTGCGGCGTCGCATGCTGGTGATGTGCAACTGAAATCAGGCTATTCATCAAGCTCCAGGGAAGCACTGAAACCTGTCTGAACGGCGATTAAAAGTAAGGAGATCCTGCTGCATGACGTGATGCTATTGTTGGGCCAACACCACGCAAGTTTAAGCTGTTGGACTGCTGGTGCTTTTCATTGTGTCTGGTGTCTTCATCTCATTCAAGGGTTTGAGAGAGAGGGGGAAAAAAACAGTTGCTCCTTGGGGTTATGGAGCATGCCTTTGTTCAGGGCTGAGTGTTTATTTGGAGAGATAAAGATGAGCGAGCTTGGAGTCATTGCTCACAGGAGGAGGGTCACGCCCAGGCAGCCCATGCAACCTTCCTTCCTTCCATCCATCTATCTATCTATCTATCTATCTATCTACTTATATATATATATCTATCCACATGTGCTCAGGGGTCACGGAAGGTTCTCAGGCTTTGTACGCACGCACGTGCATGCATGCATGCACACATACACGCTCTCTCAAAATGAAGTGCGCTGCATGCAGGACGACTGGACTTCTTGGGTTTTGTCAAGCCATGCTCCTGCCATGCTGGTTTTGATGGTTGATGTGAAGTCTGCCCTTGAATTTCAAATGGAGAGCATTGGAGGAGTGGCATGGGGCAGGGCCTGGCAGTGCACCGGGCATCGGCTGGACTGTAAAGTGCTGATTAGGTGGATTTTAGGAAGAGCTTCTTTTGATTTAGTGCTTCAATCGCAAGTGTTTCAGCTACAGCTCGGGATTCGTCCGTCTTTTTTCCCTCTCTATGGAGGAAACGGTAACAATGGTTTATTGTATTTATACCACTGACTTGTCTGCTTGAACTGGAAAGGGGGCGGGTGTAAAATTCAGAAACAGTGTGAATGCTGTCCTCTTTTTGTTTGTCCCACACACACATTTTTGTGTACATGCACATTTACGTGCACGTCGATGATCGGGACAAACACCCATCATTCATTGTTCAAGCTGAGCAGAGCGCTCGGAGTGTGAATGGTCGTAGTACGCGCGCTCCATTCACCTGCAGCGTCTGCCAAGTCTGCTCAGGAGGGCTGTACTCGTGCACCACGCTGCCGCCGACTACACACTCCATCCAGGTTGTGGATTTTTAGTGACTGCTGTACACAGCGAGCCACGGGCGAGATACATTATTACAAGGCCCCTCGGCCAGCGAACAGCAGTAGAAGCATGCCAGATCCCAGATCCCATCTAGAAGCTGAAGACGAAAAGGCTGTACTATATGGTGTGATATTTGTAGAAGGATTGAATGATGAATTTCTGTTTGAGCTCAGTGGGCGTTACTCGACATGCACGCTGCATATCCCAGGCTTTGTGCCCTCACTTGACCTTCTCTTTATTGCCATAATCAGCATGTCGTAAATAGATAAAGCAGCACATTACAGAGAATACAGGGGAATATTTCGGTCTTGTGTGAACCTGGAATCCACATTGTAAAACAATTATTCTAATTATTTATGTTTCATTATTTAATTCATTCATTTAAGTATTTAATTAGTTAAGAATGAATACAGTTCAGGCCAAAGGGTACGTTTGGATTATCGTCACACCCGGAAAATTATAGGAATGATTCATTAACGATCGTGAATATTTCTAATGACGGTTTAATGAAATAAAATGATGTGAGGAGAGGGGTGGGGCTGGGGGAGCGGCTGTACAATACAGCAGAGTGCAGGTCTGTAGGACGTACTGGACAAATGTGGACACGTGAAATTTCTAAAATGTGTGTTCAGCTTGATATCGTGTAATTTCCTCAAAGGTGGATCTGTTTCAAGGTGACCCTGTAAGACCCCGATGATTAACAGCTTATTATTATGTAGTTATCTGAACTCTAGTTCAGGAATTCATTGCCATCATATCGGATTATAGCCATACCAGACGTTTATCCTTTTCTATATACTGCAGTTTGCTAGTGTTGTGTGCTTTGTGTGCTGAAATTGCTATAAAATGAGGTTTTTTTTTAAATGCCAGAGAAATGTGACTTATTTTGTGTTATATTATTATTAAATCTCTGCTTTAAATTACTTAAATATTTTAATAATAAAGCGTTGGAGTTACAGTAGTATAGGACACTAATTTATGCTAATTTACAGCTCCTGACTCCTTAATAAATACAAAACATATGGCTTCTGTAAAAACCTGTTGATTTGATGGTGATTGTTGATCAGCGTCACTCATGCTACTCCTTTCACTCTGCAGGTTGTAAAATCAAAGCCTTGAGGGCAAAAACCAACACCTACATCAAGACCCCGGTGCGGGGCGAAGAGCCCGTCTTTCTCATTACTGGTCGTAAGGAAGACGTGGCCTTGGCTAGACGAGAGATCATCTCAGCAGCTGAGCATTTCTCCATGCTGCGTGCATCCCGGAACAAGCTGGGCGTGTCGTTTAACGGATCCCCGCCCGCCCTGCTGCCAGGCCAGACCACGATCCAGGTGCGCGTGCCTTACCGCGTGGTGGGTCTGGTAGTGGGCCCCAAAGGCTCCACTATTAAGCGCATCCAACAGCAAACGTGCACGTACATCGTGACCCCGAGCCGTGATCGCGACCCCGTCTTCGAGATCACCGGTTCGCCGGGCAATGCAGAGCGAGCGCGGGAGGAGATCGAGGCCCACATCGCGTCACGCACTGGCACCCTGCACGACCATAACAATGAGAACGACTGCCTGGCCTCTGAGAGCAGCACCAACGGTGGCCCGGAGAGTCGCCTCCAGCACGCGTGGGGGCTTCAGGGTGGTCAGCGCAAGCCACTTGCTAGCAGTTACCGCCAGAATTTCTCTGACACCGTGCTTGGAGGTACAGGAAGCGGAAGCGTTGGAGTCGGTATGGGCATTTATAGCAAATCCGACTTCTCGACCCCGACCAACGGAGACAAGCCATGCTCCTATTTCGGTTCTGAAGGTTCCCAAAGCTGGGGTGACCCCGATTATCCCAAACAGGTAGCTTACTATGTCCAGCAGCGCTCCAAGAGCTTCGGAGGCCTGCCCTTGCCCTTGACCAGACTGTCGCCGGGTCTTCCGGAGCCTTCTGGAAACAGCAGCGGCGGATCCACCGGCATAGGGTCGGCCCACGCCCAGGCTCGGCACGCCCACGGCGAGCCCACCTCCAGCCGAGACTGCATGACCTGCTTCGAGAGCAAAGTGACGGCCGCTCTGGTGCCCTGCGGCCACAACCTCTTCTGCATGGAGTGCGCCATCCGCATCTGCGAGCTGAACCATCCCGAATGCCCCGTCTGCCACACGCTCGTCACCCAGGCCATCCGGATCTTCTCTTAAAAAGGTTTTTTTTGGTGCATTAGTTTTAACTAGACATTTTTACTTTTTTACTTTTATTAGTTTAGCTTTTGTTTGGTCAGTATTGGTCAGTACGCCCCATGTACGTCTTTGCTTTTTCTTTTCTTTTTTTCAGAAAATGAAAAAACTCGAACCAAGCAGATATTTTAGAAGACACTGCTTGCTTTACTAAAAAAAGAGTAAAGTATTTTCAGATTTTTTCTTTTATATATATATATACACATATATGCATATATATTTTATAAAAGTTTTGTTAAAATGGGGAAAATATTAACTTTTAATGTTCTTTTTTTTTGCTGTTAATTTATTTTTACTTTTTTTTGTACTGCTGCTGTTTTTCCACACGGAGTGCAGTGTGGGTAGAAACAGAAGAAATAATGTGAATGTTTTACACTTTTTCAGTTTCTTTTGGAAGTTATTACCATTATGATTATTATTATGATTATTAATTTGTTATTTGTATAATTGAAAAGAATATAGTTTTACATCTCAGCATTTGTCTGCAAATAGACAAATACGCTTTTCAAAGGCAAAGTAGATAATGACTGAATCTTAAGTCTATCATTGCACCTTAAAACTGATAGCTTGATTGTCACTGAAGAAAAAAAAAAAACACCCTTTATGTATTTGCTTAATCCTGCTTTGTGAAGCTGCAGATTTGGAACATACACACACAGGACATTGTGCATTCAAACACTTACTTCAACAGCAAACTAAGAACAAAGTGACACTAACGGAAGTATGCTTTTGTTTGTTTTTTGAACGGTTGTGAATTGGTGTTCGAGGGATTTGGTGTTACAGAAATGGCACGCATTCATAATCTGTGATCTAACCGGGGGAAGAATGCATTCTTGCTGTACACCTCTTGTATTTAAAAAAAACAGAAAGGATGTCCTCGCGTCGAGCCGTGAACCGATGAATCAGCTCAAACGTTCCTGAACTTAGAAAAGGGGCGTTTCCCCGTTCTCGCTTCTTTCACGTTTTTCTCTTCGAAATATTACCCGCCGTTAATATGCTCCGAATCGCCGTGTTTAACTTCTCGGCGAGCGGTTTCCTATCACGCATGCATGAAATGGAAACGAAATGTGAAGGGAAGGTGCTCGCTAATCTGAGCTTGAATAGACTCTCCACAAAAGGAAGAGAAAGCGTCTCGGAGCTATAGTAGGAAAATTATGCAGCTCCCCCAGTCCCCACATTTGCGAAAGTGCCTGCTGCCTCTCCGTCCTTTATTGAAGGCGTCCATGAGCAGGTGTTTCATATTGTGACCCAAGTTCTTTTTTTAGGGAGTGTCCTGATCCCACTCGCTGCTCAACCGTCCCCTTCCTAGGCTATAATGACCACAACTGCTCAGCTAAGCAGGCGTATTGTTTTAACGCAGCAGTGGGACGTTCCCCAGAGCGCACCCTCGCCCAATGAGGAGCTGATAATTAGTCATGTGATACAGACCAGGTGCAAGCAACTTGGGGAAAGTCCGTTTTGCTACGGACGCTTGAAACCCCACGCTGCCCTCGCTCCCCCCTGTACCAACCTCACAGAAAAGCTTGACTAGGTGCAGCTGGGGCCCCTCCCTTCATCACTCCAACTCTCACTCTCTCTCTCTCTCTTTCTCTCTCTCTCTCTCACCCTCCCTCCCTCCTCCTTCTGCTCTCCTGCTCCTCTGAGCTTTAGTATTCCCACTGAGGAAAGGGGCCTCCTTTGTCCTTACGAAGAGGGGAAAAAAATCAAGTGCAGATTTTATTTCAGAGACGGAGAAAGACAGAGTGTACATGATGACAGGCTTTCTGAGTAGCAAACAGTTATTTGTTTGGCTTTTGAAGGTTGCAGGCCACTCGAACTAAAATACATTTGATTGTTTACAATAAAACGTGGACATTTTTTGGCACAAAAACTAAAATCGCAGGCAGGCAGACGGTCATCGCTCTGGTTAACGCTTTCGCTCGCAATCAAAAGTTCAGTCCCTCCCCGAAAGAAATCGGCAGATCTGACGTGTCCGAGAGGGAGTGCAAGGCGATCGAAGTTGCCATGGAGGGTTTTTTTTTTTCCCCCAATGTGCATGACCATTCTGGCTCAACCACCGAACCCCCACCACCACCACCCCCCCAAAAAACCAAGCCAACGGCTACGGGCAGCCAATGGGAGCAAGACATCCAGGTCCGAAATGAAATCAAACAATTGAAATTGACAGGAGAGCTGGGTGGACACGCCCCATTTAGCGGCTGCTGGAGCTGAATCAAATTACACACCCACCCGAGTTGAGTCCTGCATATCAACCTAGCAGATTTTGGCTGAGAGGATTAGAGCCTTCGCAGGATAGGGAAAGTCTCCGTATTTTGGGGGATTTGTTTTGTGCCCTGCAAGAGAGTTGCTGCAAAAGAAAGAAAGAAAGGCACTGAGAAATGTAGTCCATCTGAAATGGGTCAGTTTTGTCCCTTTGGAGACTTCATGCACCACTGCCACATGTGTGGGACTGGTCGGGTGTCGGGGTAAGCCACCAACCGCTCGACAATAGGGTTAGTCGTACAGTAGACGTCCTCGATAGTCTGTACTCTACACTGTCAGGAAACGAACGTGTTCCAGTACGCTCGCGTACGACTTGTAAACATTTGAATCTGCTTTAATCTCATTTACAGTGCTACACACGGCCATTCTGATTCGCAAGGAAGACATTTTTACTATACAAAGAACTCAAGCTATGAAAAGCACTTAGATTAAAATACTTATGTCTGGATAAGAGAGAGAAGCACCTTATATCAAGACGAGCAGCATATATGTAAAACCAAACAGCTGGAAAGCACTGTAGACCGCTTTTAATCCGTTTGTTATTCTTATTTTCTTTTGTTTTTTGCCATTTCTAAGAAGTTCTTTCACTTTTTGCACTGGTACAAGTTGAGCAAGTAAACGAATCTCTGGCCGACGCAGTCTCCAGCTACGCTTCTCTTAACTCTTTCATGATCAACGTGAACCGCATTTCTAAAAGGATAAACAATGGCCTATTTGGAGGAATGTATGTATGCAGGATTTGTGTCTTTGTTTTTTTTTGTTTTTTTCCTTGTCGAAGCCAAAACTGCTCGAAAAATTATGCAAATCACGTTCAGTGGCTTGGAATTTTTTAGAAAACTGTGCCCGTGTCAATATTTTTCAAGAGAAAGTGTATTCCTGACTCCTCCCTTTCTCCAGGTGAGGGAATACAGACTAGCAATAACGAACTATATTTTAACAACGAATACGTGCGTAGCTTTCAAAACTGTACAGAACTTCATATAGCCATTGCTTATTAGGTGTTAAAATAATAATAATGCACGCTTTTCTTCAAAACACAAAAGCTTGCACATTGTCCAATATTTAGAAACCATTCCAGACATTTATTACACTGCGTCGTTTCTCTAACCCATGACGAACCATTAGCTGACTTTAGGAGTTTACTTTCCAATCCAAGGCGGTCACGTTTCCGAGCAACCCCGTAACGTTATTCCCAGCAAATCACTGCGAAGAGCCAGGTACATTTTTAACAGAGTAGCATTTATTTGCTATTAAGAATATTTGTATTTACTCAAATATATTCGGAGATAGCTATATCATAAAAAAAAGTGACTACCATAGGCATATCACGAGAATATATTTCAGTATTTAAGGCGATTATGAAACTATTTTAAAAAGTTCTAAACTCTTTTGTTGGACAGTTTGTTTATATTATACTGTATAGCGGGGCTTGTTAGGATCCCAGTAGAAGGATTTTTACTTAAATTAAGAATGTTTATGGTAGCCAAAGAATTGAAATGAGATTTTTTTTTAAAGTGAAAGTTAATATAGCACTAAATAATGGAGAAAAGCCTCTGTAAACAGGGCGCTTCAAGCAAACAAGGTTTTACACGACGAATAAGTACAAATATAAATCTATCAAATGAAAACTTCGAATCACACCAGACCAGCGGGTTTAAGAATTACGAACGTTGATTTCTGCGACGTCAGACGAGACGCACCTTGCTACAGAGCTAATCAGGACCGTTGTAGTGAACGCGTCCGAACGCGACATGGCTACAGATTCAATCTGTTCATTTGGAACTGAAGGAGGAAGGAAGGAAGGATTTTTTTTTTCATTTCATTTCAGTGCCAATGTGTTGTATTTTGTGAACTTTTAAGAAACTCTAGTTTTGGAGTAAGTACATAGTGGTTAACGTGGGTTAATAATCCTTTTAGATCCATATTGGTTATGCATGCTGATTTATTACAGAGCATTTACCTTTTTATCAGTTCAGATCCGTGGATATAATAGAGCTACATGTTATACAGAGAGCTTTAGTAATGACTTCATCTAGTGTTTGACATAATAAAATAATGACATATTAAGATTCCCCACCCCCCTGAACTTTATCTATTATAGTATCTAATGCACAATTACATCTCAGTCACAATATTTCCATAAAAGTAAAATCTAACTTTTTTTTTTTTGCCCAGTGTTCATATTAACGTTTATGGAAAATAATAGAAGTAGAAAGAAATGGCTTTGACGCAATCCAGTTAGCAGGACTGCGGGTGTTTATCTATAAAACAGCAGACACTAAATGCACTAAAGCAATTCTTATGCCTTTATAATATAGACAGGACAGGACAGTGCATTTGAATGTAAAAAAAAGAAAGAAAGAACGTAAAACCAGACCACTCCATCTGTGTATAATTTGCCTTCTGGACCATCAGAAAAAAGAAAAAAAAAGAAAGAAAGACAAAAGCTTTATGTTTTTTGATGCCATGGTTAGGGAAAGTCGTTGCTCCACCTTCTGTGTTTAGATTCTCCCTATACAAAGCAAGTAAGGGGAAAAGTCTTATAACATTTTTCGTAAGATTCTATTTTGCTAACATGGGTTATTATTTCATACAAAGAGGGAGAGGTCAGTATCTGGATGTTATTTATGAATATCTTAAAATGAAGCAAACATATTTATAAGTAACTTCGAGACATTTTGTTTTTTAATTAATAAAAAAAAAATTAAAGTTAATATATTTCTAAAAAAAAAAAACACATGATGTTGATTTCTACTAAAATTAAGATTATAGAATTTTTTATTTATGAATAAAAAAAAAGTTAGATAAATCCTTCATACCTCTGACGGTGTAAAAGGAGGAGGGTGGTAGGGGGCTTTTAAAGGATTATATTTTAACTTTAGATTTTTCAAGTCTTAAATGATGGAATGAGTTCAGGAAAAAAAAATTTACAAAAAAAAAATATTTTTTAGGATTAGGAGGTATTTTAGTCTCAAGTTTGTGCCTCAAATCACATTTTAGCACCGCATCAACACTTGGCACACGTGTTGTTTGCCTGCTGTTCTTTAACTAACCCCATACTGCTGACTGAACACAATCCTTTACTCCCTCATTTCTGCTTTCAATAATGTATAGATTTTCGTTCTTTTCCTTGTTGTTTCTTTCTACTTTTCATTTAAAAACGCTTCGTCTGTTTCGAGTACGGTGAAGTGAAAGGGCGTCACGGAGGTGTGCGGAATGGAGAAGCAGGTGGAGAATTGTGCATATACACGTTTTTTGAGCATACATCTACTACCGTTGACTGTTTCGAGCATTGCATTACATTACATTCAATATTCAGCTGCCCCACCGTTTCTGCTTTTATATCTCAGTGTAATGTAGTAGATCTATGCTGATAATCAGTAAACACACAACACACTCATATATTCTACAACACAGTAGTTTGCATGTATCTTGTATCATTGCCAGGCTGGAAAAAAAAAACGGTACTAAAAATGTTTTGTTGCATACAAGTGAAGGCTTTCTGTACACACTACACTTAAAGGGCTGATGACTACTTGGTTTTGTTTTTATTTTTTATCACTTTCATACACAGGAAAGCATAACAGCATCTTGTTGTTGTTGTGTTGAAGGACAGCCTCAGCTCTTACATGGTGAAATTGTATCTCAACTCTTTTGACTTCATAATGGCAAAGCTAATTGTGTAGCGTGGTTTGATTTGTTTCAGTATGATAGTGACACAAAAAGGGCGGGGCAGTGGGGCAAGGAGGGAGGGAGGGAGCTGGGTGGGGTTGGGGTTGTTGGGTAGGTGAGGGGGGGTTTACAGGGTGATCATGGGCTTCTTTTGGGCTTGCTTTGAATAGGTAACTCCGCTCCAGCAGTCTGTCTTTGGTAGCTTTCAGAATCTTCCGACTCAGTAGAAGGAAAAGAAAAAAAAAAGTGTCTCATATAAACTCATGTAGTGGTCTTAGTGCATTAGTTCGGACCGGCATCTCCTGCTCTAAGTGTTTAGGTTCTTGTTGGTGAGTGAGAAAGGTTCGCCATACCATAGGATTCTTTTTTTTTTTGGCTAGCCAATAACTTCAAAACCTTGTTCTTTTTTTTGTATTTTCAAAACCTTTGGTCATTCATGTGGTGCCCACACGAGGCATACGATTTTGCAGGTTTGTTTCTTAGCACATGTTCTCTGTGAATTAAATTTTTTATTTTTCTTTGTTTTTTTTATATATATTTGACCAATGTATGTATGCCATACTAGTTTTTGTTATTTTTGTTACTTTCCAAACATGTATTGTAAATGTTTCTAATAAAAATCAATTTAATAATCTTGAAGAAATCTGCTGAAATTCCTAAAATCACCCGACACCACCAGGCCAGCGGCTAAATCAAACAATATTTGATTTATTATTATTATATTATTATTATTATTATTATTATATCCAATAATATATCCAAATATACAGGTTTACACATCGTCATAAAGCCCCTTCTTACATTTCACTAATGTTCACTGAGGTTAGGAAAATAAGCCACTTTTTACTTTTTCTGCTCCATTTCACTTTTGGGTTTCTTTATAAACTCACATTATGAAACCAGAACAAGATGAAAGCGCCCAGAGAGAGATTTGGGGTTTCCCCAGAATAGCAGACAACATTTAATTTAGCATTTACAGATTTTTTTTTTTGGTGTAATAATGCAGTATTTAATCATCTTGGAACATTTTGAGGGGGGAAGAAAAATAACTTTTATTAGGTGAGAGGTAATGCTGGTACTTGAGGAATTAAAAAAAAGAAAAGAAAAAAATCTCCTTGCCGAATCGAATCTACATTTTTTTGAGAATTGGGTTTTAGTCAGTGATGACTGCTGAACATCACAGGTTCTTCACAAACCCATAATTTAATTAAGAGGCTTCCTAATGGACAGAAACCAAATATTGCAGTAAAACTACACATAAATGACCTTCACCACTGCTCTATTTATTTATTTTTTTACATAATCTGACCTACCATGAGCTCACTGTGACCACGACTCCAACCAGAGCCAAAAGGATGTACAACAGAGAAATAGCCTGAGAAATGGGACACAATTAAGAGATCCCAGAGGGTATGATTTTCTTCAGGTTACATACAGTAGATTACGGGGATGGGCAGCGAGGACTTACAGTAAGACAAGCCCCTTCCAGTACACCAGAAACTCCTCAGTGAGCAGCTCAGCATGCTTCTGTTGCTCAGTCCTGCAACATAATCCATCCACGTAAAGGGATGAGCCTGCTGCTGCCTTCCTGTTTCATGCCTCCGTCTTAGTCCAGGTTAAATGACTCACTGATAAAGCGGCACCTAGAAAAGCCTCTGAATCTAAGCTGATGCATTCAAGCAAGCATAAGACCTTTGGACCAAAAAAAGGAAAAAAACTCCATCACCCAAAAGGGAAGAGGGCAGGAAAACTCTTCCCACGTGTTTTTTTTTTCAGCTCAAGAAGTTACTCAATAACTTAAGGAAACAAAAAAAGCAGACACTTTACTAGTTCATGTTACGCTTTACTCACCCTGAAGAGAATACAGTTAAATCAACCCTTAAATATCATAAACAGACCATCAAACACCATCTAAAGTAAAACAATGCGTTAAAACAAATCCACAGGCTATCAGGATGTAATCTCAACAGTGTCATCTCAGATATTCCAATGCATCAAATAAATAGAGGGGTTCGTTCAATAGTTGAGTCATCTTACAAATCAGCGATACAGGCAGACGCAGCAGACACAGACCAAGTTGAATTTTCTTTTTTTTTCCTATTCATGGATCCTCTGAGAAAAAAAAAAGAAAAGAAAGAATGCTTCCTTCAGGAGATTGTTTAATAAAAAAAAATAAAAAAAAATAAACCCAGTGTGTAGTGGTTAAAATAGACATCATTTCACTGTAGCACCCTCTTTCCGTCTGCACAGGCTCCAGTACATTCTAAGCACTAGGTTGGTGATATTAAACTTATTTAAGCAAAAATGTATACAGCCATAAATAGTCTCCTAGTGCCGTTTCTAATTAGTGTAAAAAATATAAAGAACATTAAAATCAGTCTGTGGAGGAATAAAAATCTCTTTTCACTTCTGTCCCTATGTTAAAGCTTAACTTGTTGAATTAGGGCTTAGCCGATAAAGCCTACTGCATGTGTTATTAAGGGGAAAGGGGATGGAGGGGATGGAGGGGGGGTGTCTTAATGTGCTTGACAAACAAACTTTGCAACCCCCATGGCCAGCCTTATGTCGGTTTTTACCCATAATCCCATTGTGCTGTGGTGGCTGCTTAGTTGTTCTGGCAGCAGGCGCTTTGCTTGGCTGAGCTCTGTGTGGGCTGCACAGTGATGGGCACGACTTTAGAGTTGGGGGAGAAGTCGGTGTCGCCGCGCCCGGAAATTTGCCTCTGAGATACGATGCGGTAAATTGCTGAAAGGAAGATGAACAGATAAATAACACTGTAACTTCATGATAGACGGGAAAATAAATTACCTCAGTGGATAGATTAATAAAAGAGCTCCCATGCACAAAAAACACACACAAGCACGTTTTTCAAAAGCCATGCAGCCTTCTAACAGAGCACACGCTCGCTTGACCTGAAAAAGGTTCACTTCTGGACTGTGGCTTGGAATCTGCTGCCACCTTATGGCCAAAAAATAAAACCGAACTCCAGGATCAGCTGTCCTGCTGTTTAACACAGGTCTGTATCTCAATGACTGAAGAACACTCGTTTTACATTTTACTAATACAACTACTATTATATATTCTATCTAATATTAAATCTAACTAGCTTTTAAAAGGGGCCAGAATGCAGCACGAGGTTTGTAGCGCAACATTTCAGGTGAAAGAAATCATAACCATACTGGGCTTTAATACGGCGCCGTGAATGAGCGCGTACTTCCGCTTACACAGAGAACGTCAGACGAGCAGGCGGCCCTTCAGTGCTGGAACAACGTGGCCATAAGTGTCCCCCATGACGTCTGAAAATGGTTTGAGCGATCAGATCTCAATGCGTCTTGTACACACCTGTACTTAACAGTGACCGCTTGCAATCTGATTGCCCAGGATCCATGTTAATGCCAGGTGTGAACAGGGAGTAAGTCAGTAAGTCAGTAATTACCACTGCTGGTATCTACCTGGTAAACCAAGACGGGTGTTTTAGTTCCTTGCACATTTAGTGTGTAATCCTAGCGATCAGGACATGGGCTGGGGGTGGCCAAGTGCTTTGTTACTCTGTAAATATGAGGAGATCTATAAAAATATTTCACTGCCAATATTCTGAATTTGCCATGTACCAAAAAAAAAAAGAGAGACGCGTCTGATTTTGGGAGAATCGCTCATACGTGATGTGGCGTGTCACTTTAACTGTACTGTAGGTGCATAAAGTCTTCACACAAGCAGCTCAAATTGTCTTGATTTTCTGTTTCCAAAGCTACAGTGAAGATAAAAACATCCTCATCACCAGCATCTACATTTATTTACATTTACGGCATTTGGCAGACGCCCTTATCCAGAGCGACTTACATTTATCTAATGTATACAGCTGAGCAGTTGAGGGTTAAGGGCCTTGCTCAGGGGCCCAACAGGGTCAGCTTGGTGGTGCTGGGGCTTGAACCCCCAACCTTCCACTCAGTAACCCAATACCTTAACCACTAAGCCACCCCTAGAAAGCAAGCTAGGTTAGATAGTTAGCTGATACTAACTAGGACTGGTAAGAGGATGGTTATTGTGTTAGTGTTACAGTGTTACAGTGTTACAGTGGGCATGTCATGTAAGCTGCTTTGGTTTTTTTGTCCATATCATTACATACAGTTCTCTGAACAGTTCCATTTCTGTTAAAAAAAAAAGAAACAGCACGTGTGAAGTAGATTAAGCTCTGAGACTGGAAGTGGAAGCTGGAGTCCAATGCCCTGGACCTGTAAATGTGCCCTCTTGCCATTATGTCTTGTACGGTCGGTGTCTGGTTTGATCAGACTTACCTGTGAGAATGGTCTGGAAGGCGAGCTCTACGTTAGAGGAATCCAAAGCGGAAGTTTCAAGGAAGGCAAGGCCGTGTTTCTCTAAAAGGTAGAAAACACACATCAGACTGAAGTCATGACGACGTGGTGATGGATTCTCACCACTAAAAGAAATCTGTCTGTGTCTAAAAAAAAAAAAACCTTCTCTTTTAACATCGTGATCCAGAACACCTACAAGCACAAGCTGACGGATATAAAATTGCTGTGTGTGTGTATATATGTGTGTGTATGTGTGTGTGTATGTGTGTGTGTATATGTGTGTATGTGTATGTGTGTGTGGCGACACAGAAAGCCGCCATTGTAACTGCTTTAATGTTCCTTTATGCTTTCAGCGTGTGGCCGCTGTTATCAAAAGGTGTTTACAAAAAGCTGTTGGTCTCTGAAATGAACAGAAATAAAAACAGAGACGGCTAGGAAATAATTGGTCTTATTATACTGACCTTTAGATATTAAATAAATGAAACCGTTGCTCTTTGTGCTGTGCATTTATTATACAGACGTGGCATTTCCTTTTCCATGTGAAAACAATAAAAATACAGTGAAAATAAACACTTCTCTCCGGCGGTGTTTGCGCGGATACAAACTAATAAGAATAAATAAGCAGCCAATCAGCACCTGAAGAAACGAGCATTCGGTGATGTGTTCTGTCCTGTGAAGTGAGGCAGGCAAGTCAAGCACACCATGTAAAACGCTGGCTGAGGTACGAAACCACTTCCTTACATCTTACATCAGCTTCGGTGCCATAAAGCGTCCCTGCACTGGATGTCTGCAGAATTTAAACAGGGTGTGTGAACTGACCTGCGAATGCCTTGGCCTCGTCCGTAGGCACGGCCCGTAGGTGACGCAGGTCGCTCTTGTTGCCCACCAGCATGATGACGATGTTGCTGTCGGCGTGGTCCTGCAGCTCTTTCAGCCAGCGTTCGGCGTTTTCATACGTCAAGTGCTTCGCAATGTCATACACCAGAAGAGCCCCGACAGCGCCGCGGTAGTACCTGCAAGCGCAGACCACAAATCTTTTTATTCTCATGCTTGTGCAAAAGAACATTTAAATTTGAAGGAAATGAATAGAGCATAGACAAAACGGACGAACGATTCGATTTAAACTGATTGCTCTGAAACAACTCGGAAAACAGTGAAAATTGTATCCTTGTAGGCATTCCACCCCAGCCCTCAGAGTAGCTCGACAAACAAATGAGGCCAACGATGTATTCAAACTAGAGCTGCAGGTTACCATGACGTAATGGGGAGGGAAAAAAACACCTCCACGGGCCATGCGGTTCAAGGAAACAATGAACCAAAGCTAGAGATACCAGTTACAGAGGCTTTCTTTATCATTCCTTTGTTAAGGCAAGGACTAATTTTGGATCCCCATTCCAAAAATACTAACTCAGTAGTGCTGCGTGAGTCATCACCCTCATTTTGGCTTTCACACATTCCTATCCTGACGTGTTTTATTCCTCTTGTACCATAAGCCCATGAGTACAATGTTTTTCATTTGTTAATGAAAGATCCTATTTTTTATCCGTTTACAGTTACAGCTAAGGACCAGAAAAACGCAGCTTGGCGTCTTAACCCAAAAAAAACGTGATCTCTGAGCCCTGACATGAAAACGTTACAGAAAATGTCAGCATTTTGACTTTTTTTCATTTGTTTATGAGGCTTGCTCACCGTGTGGAAGAGCTTTCAATACTGGCACTAGAGCATTAATATAAACCAGCAGAACTACTGACAAATTAACCAACACTTTCTGACCAATCAGAATGGAGAATTCAACTGAATTCAATAGTCTACTCTTAGTCTCGTGTCAACTCGAAAACTTAAAGAAGAAAAGCGACTGTTGGTGAAAAAATGACAAAATAACAGAGTGATAACGATGGAACGGTTTTGTAACCAAACTGGCTGAATGACTGTGATACACAATTGCGCACACACACACACACACACACACACACACACACACACACACACACACACACACACACACACAGATGTGGTATGTAGGAGCTGAGAATGGTAAAAGTCTCAATACTCACGCTGAGGTGATGGCACGATATCGCTCCTGCCCTGCAGTGTCCCAGATCTGGGCTTTGATCGTCTTGCCTTCTACATGAATGCTGCGGGTGGCGAACTCCACGCCGATGGTGCTCTTGCTCTCCAGGTTGAACTCGTTGCGCGTGAAGCGGGACAGCAGATTGCTCTTCCCGACTCCGGAGTCTCCGATTAGCACCACTGCGGAGAATTCAACAGGTCAGAGATCAGCGAGGATGGCTGAAAGACGAATTCGGGGAAGCTTTCTTTGCTTTCACAGCAGCATTTTATTTTATTTTTTTTTTAAACACACCAAGGCACTAGAAAACTCTTTCTTCCCTCAGCTGACCTACATATCTGTTATGAAATGCATACCATGCCTTTTTAAGAGAGTTTCCTGAATTTCAGGAAATGTAAGATGACGAATAAAACCGAATTTCCATGAAAGGATTATACAGGATTACATAAATGCAAATCTTTATATAAATTATGAAAAAATGTTTGTGTGTGTGTATGCACTGCTTCTTCTTCTTTTTTTTCTTTCTTTTTTAATTGCATAAGGAGATTTGGCCACTGAATCCTTTTCCACAGGCTACAAAGAAAACATCCACCATCCCCAAAAAATGCACTACTGACTCAGAGATGCAAATGATGACCGAAACAATCTGCTTTGACTAAAAAATGCACTTGGAAACTTGGCCAGCAAGCTGTTCAGCAGGAAAAGGCAGCATACGGAGAGCCAGGCAGTGATTCAGTGATTAGTCCTGACTGACTCAGAATCCAAACAGTAAGAGGTGCAGCTGAGGTTGGGCTCTTTATTAAAAACAGAGAACTCATGCTCGGGTTATCTGAAACACATTTTTTTTTTGTACATAAAATAATAATAATACACATTTTTGCGAACTCATCATATCTCACACCTTCTATTTGGTCAATAAATCAGTGCAACTAAGCAAAGCAGGTGTAGATTAAGTGTATGGTTGGGCAGCTGAGCTCTGAGACACATCCGTGAGCTGAACAAACCCTGCAGGAGACACAGACGCGTCTTTCCGGTTCGACTGCACCTGCGGCCTCCGCACAAAGCCTGAGAATGATCGTTTCACATTAATGCCACCTTTTGTATTACTTTTCAGTGCATTTATATCCGTAAAACGTGTAAAGCAAATACAGGATACATCTTCAGAGCTGTGGATGCTCTTACAGAAGCTTTAAAATGAATGTTTGCGCAATTAGATCAGTGCGCAGTAAACAGACATTTCTGAAATGATGGTGTTTGGAAATAACTGACTCATTTCACCACTGGATTCTGCAACAGCCTTTCCTTCAGTCTTTCAGTCTTTCCCCACCAGCCTGTGTGTCAGAAATCCGGCGCATAATAATAAAGCGCAGATTATTTTATTCTAAGCAGTGGCCGACTTGTTTTAAAACGCATTGTGTTTACTATTGGAGTATACTCATTAGGATCTAGGCGTAAGAGATCTCTATATCTTTAAATACCAAACCCATTAAGTCGAGAATGTAATAAAATGTAATAAATACTGACAATGTAATTAACATCAGTTGTGTAAGTAGTATAAGTAAGAAGTCCAGATCAGATCAGATGAGGTTTTGTCCGTTTAGCCGCTCCGTTTATCACCAAGTGCACTCCATGTAGTGCGCACGAGCCATTACTCTATACACTACAGAGTGCCCTTGACTAGGGTACAAGGTGCAATTTGGGATTCAGCCCGACATTAAACCTGATAAGTCAGGTTTGAGAAAGTTTGGAAAGCGTCTCACCTTTGAAAAGATAGTCATATTCCTCTTCTCTACCCGTCATGGCTTCAGAGCGGTTCGGGCTGACCAAAAAAAAAAAAAAAAGCCTAGTTTGTTAAAGAGTGAGTTTGACACTACTTGGAGCTAGCTGGCTAAGCTAACGTCAAAGCAACTTGTCATGAAGATAGATGATACGAGGTCGTCAAAGTCGCCAGGATGCCTCAAGGAAGCGCATGTCACAACTTGATGATCCGCTCACAGACTGACTTGACTGTATCACGAAGCGAAGCTTAAAAAAAAAAACAATATATATATACTGCTAATGTTAATTAACTTCAAAATCCAAGCGTTTCTGAGGAACTTGTTTGGCTGCGTCACCAAGGTTTCTGCGCTCGCGCCCCGATCGGTTCCTTTCCTTACAGATTCCGGGCTGCTTCCACCCCGTATAACGCGTGACACTCAATCGAATCTGATTGGTTCATTCAGCTGTCAATCATATCACCTTCGCCAATGAAGGAACGTCTTGGATTCAACAGGTGCACTACGTCACCCTCTCAGGTAGCTACACAGGTGCAGTGCTGTGGATAACACCGGAAATGCCACGTAGGAGGAAAAAAAACCATGCCTCAACTTCCTTTCAGGGAAAATAAAGAACCTGACTGAAAACCTTATCGCCCTCCATCGAGAAATATAAAGTTCTTGTTAAAAAGGAAAAAAAAATCCCGTGAAATATTCTTTCAGGAAGAAGGAAACACCTGATTTTTAGTGTAGCAGGACTGGATGTTCTTATCATCCATCAGAAGTGTCAGATTGTTGTTTTTTTATATGAAGCTCAATTCATACCTACAGTAATATAGTAAAAAAAAATATATATATATATATATATATATATATATATATAAATAAATATAAATAAATATATATACAAAGA
>JAOVVG010000027.1:15161557-15173251 GCA_028566375.1 Leptodoras nelsoni
TGTACAACCTGAAGCTTCATTGTTCCATTGAAGGAAAAAGCTCCCCAAATCATGATGGTGCCCCTCCACTGTGCCGTTTAGAAAACATCTCAGGTGGGAACCTTCTTAAGATCCAGTAGTGCAAAATGCAAATTCTTCCCATTTTTTAGCTGGTCTTAAGATTTCGATCAGGAGTGTATATATACTGTATATATATAGGTACAGTGCAAAATATGCAAATATATAGGAGGCGGGTGTGTCTATTAAAATGTCCTGTGTAGAAAGTCATAGGATTGTTATTTGCTGTGCTGAGATGAGTTGAACAGTCTAATGGCCTGAGGGACAGGATTGAGACAGCAGTCTGCCACTGAATTGATACTGAGTTAAAAAAAACCAAGTAATTAAAAGTGCCCTGCTTTGGTCTTGGCAGTCACCTGTATTAAATCCAAACACTGGAAAAGCCGTTACACCATCACTGATTGTTAGTGAAGTACAGTGGTTAAGAGATTAGACTACTGATCGGAAGGTCATGAGTTCAAATCCACCAAACTGCTGAGCCCTTGAGCACCTTCAACTGCTCAGATGTATAAATGAGACAAATGTAAGTCAGTCTGGATAAAAGGTTTCTGCCAAATGCCATACATGTAAATGTTAGTCATGTTAGTTCATCTAGAACAGCAGGTTTATTATGTGTCCAGCTTTGGTATTCTGTGGGTTGGGTACTGTATAACACTGTTAATAAAAAGCTAATTAGCATGACATCTAAAAGACTAAAGATTTTCTGACATGATTGATTTTTTTTCCAAGTCTGTCAGAATCAATTAAGTCAATTAATATCAATACATTTTAGGTTTCAGTGAAGGAAATAAATCAGAAGTAATCTAAAAGGGAAGACACAATGAACTGCCATTATAATGGAAAAAAGCCTCAGGCCTTCCATTTCAATGCTCTCAACCATCCCGTCAAAGGAATTTAGATTGTTTTAAAAACACTTCTTCACAATTCAAGAAGATAAGGATGTCTGTGCAACCTTATTGTGTTTTATTATGTAAAAATACGTATCTGTTCATTTTCATATGCTAAATGTAACTTCATAGGAAACACACCTGATCCACATGGTTTGCCAGTATGATTAAATTGCTATTCATTAAATGTGTGTTTATTGCATGACTTTTATGTTCCAGAAAATAAGGATGTGCATACATTTATATTGTGTCTTCTTACGTCAATACCTTTTTATTCATGTGTATTAAATCAATGTTCAGAGGAACCACACCTGTTCCAGATAAGCTGCCATCTACAATAAACACCTGAGAGGAACACTGGTGTATAGTTGAGAGGTTGCCAAAAAAACAGCTGAAGAGTGAAACAGTGGGAATCATGTTGAATTCCCAATTCTGATTAGTCTAAAGGTGTTTAATTTCTAGATTATATATTTTTTTACAGTACTTTGACAGTAGTGGAGCTACAAACCACATGTTTGTAATAATGCACTGTCTAATGTCATCATTGTTTTATTGTCCCAATGTGCACAGAGTGGACCATTCAACACATTCATTAATGTTTAACTTTATAGCATACAATTGTGGAAGATTAACAATTTATAACTACACTATCTAGTGTTACCCAGAAAAGTCTGGTTCCTCAAGGTTCCTTATGTTGTCTTAGGGAGTTTTTTTATTGCCACCCTGACTTGCTAACATTAAGGATCCAAATCTGTATCTGGATTTCTGTTAAGCCACTTGGTGACAATGCCTACTGTTTCATTTAATCATATTGAATATGCAATACGTGGTAAAGAGATACACATGGACAACGAAGAAGACAAGACACACGCAAGAGAGTGATGAAGTAAATGCAGAAGAGGTAGGCATGTGCACAGGCATGCGACATTGAGTCATAACAGTGAGTCATGTAGAACTTGATAATGGGCCACTGACTGGTGTGGCACAAATACTTGTTAGATAAATGCAAAGTGCTATCACTAAAGATACACATGCTATACAAGTGCAAAGTGTTGTCAATAAATATAGTTGACTTTAGAATATGGTAATAATTTGGGCTTACCCATTTGATGAACCTGGACACCATTCTACGTAGCTGTAAAATAGCAGAACTTTTTGTTAGTTTATCAAATATGGAGTCACTGTGCATTAACACTTGCAGGAAAATGTCATTTTTTAAAATAGTTTGCTGTCGTAGTTGAGTATAAATTATTTTCACTTCAGAAGTGAATAAAATATGGAATTTGGTTGGGATGTCCATGCAAGTGTACCTATGTAAACACAAAAATAAAACAAAAATAATTCTAGAAAAGTATCAATCAGACTATGGCAAAAAATATCCCAAACTTAATGTTCTTCAGAGAATATTTAACATTCTTTTAATAGAAAGAATACAACACAACCTCAACTCTGCATAGAGGGAGGCATCAGTTACTGAGTAAAGAGGAGATTAGACTGAGTATTATGGGCTGTTTTGTGTAGGTTCTTGATATATTGCACTAAAAACATAGCTCAAGTATATGGATATCTATGCAAGGCTCTGTTTTACCATGCAAGTCTCTGATGATGGCAGCCTGGGACTACCATGTGGGTAGAATCTATAGAAAAGATTTAAGGTGATAATGTAATTCTGTGTAAAGCCTGCAGATGTCACTATCCTACAGCTGCAAAACATGAACACCCTGCGTATACCTGAAGAGCTTGGAGTGAGCTACATGTCCGTAAGAGGATATCCTGTGATTTTTACAATGACCATATTGATAATCTGATTTAATCTAAAATGATCTCATTTTAAATATTTCAAGCACTGCTAAATGAAACTGTAAAAGAATTTGTTGTTGGAAAAGCCAAATGTTTATTGTTGTGAAAACAATGAAACAGTATGGTCCATGATTCAGAGAAATCTGGCAAATTGAATAACACTGATGACAATACACAAATATGTATGTTATGTATATGTATGATTTAAAATATACAGCTGTACTGTGTATTCAGCAACACATTTAGAGACATAGTTATATAAGATGTTGCGTAATCTGTTTAAAGTGAATAAAAGTAAGTAATTGTAAGTGCTAAAGCATCAACCATATAAATAGCACTGATTTTGTTCATCATTGTCTCCATACTTTCACAGTGAATTTGGCATCACTCCTCCTTGGTACACTCATCCAGGGCTTCTTGCATCTTGTCCTGAATGTTGTCGACCCTTGGGCCCCATTCATCCCTGAACTCTTCCTCATCATCCTCAGTGACTACATAGTAGGCCATAAGTGCAATAAGACCGGTGTGGAAGAGGCAGGCCAGATGAAAGCATTTAGCCTCCATAATCTTCCTGTCCTTCTTGCACTGATCTAGATAATCTTTCAGCAGTGGCCTCCCAAAAGGACCGTGCTCTCCCATGACGGCTCGATAGTACTCATTCAAATTCAGGCGGCCCTTTTGTTTTCTATAGATTTTCTTGAATTCGCCTCTGTAATGCTCAGATTTTTCTGGGTCCTTCTTGATTTTCTCCACCATGGTCAGGAAGGCTTTGTATTGCTGCTCAATGTTCTTTTCCAGGTCACCATAATTTTTGTTGATCTCCAAAGTGTGGATTTGGTCCAACAGCTTCTTGTTCTGTGTAGAGATGCTCTCCAGCTTCTCACGAATCTGCTGGAAGTCCTTGTCCAGCTCATTGGCTTCATCTTCCACCAGGCCTTTTCTTACTACACCAACCAGTGAGGTGACGATGCCAAACAGAGGGTTGATGGTGGAGGCAAAGGAGGACACCATCTCCAAGCATCCCAGCACCATCGCTGCAGTCTGTTTGATTTGTGCCTTGTCTGCCATGGATGCAGAGGGGTCACTAGTTTCTGAAAAAAGAAGGAAATTATTAAAGAACTATATCTGAACCGCACAGCTTCTGCTTTCTATTTTATTAGCCACACAAAAGACCTCCAGTCATAGCCACTTTATTCCTGGGGGTGCTGCTTTCTTAAATGACTATTCTTTGGTTTTGCACTTTTTTGGAAGTGTTTAATATATGTTGTAGACAGTGATGAGGACAAGACCACCTATCTAGTCTAAGTCAAGCCCAAGACCTTAAACGGTTGAATTAAGACCAGGACTTTGGGTTTTGGGAAAAACAGTCAGCTTTCATGTACATGACCAGTATTAGATATCAAATGCATAGCATCAATCAATACAATTAATTCATATTGAATTAGTAATGTTTATAGTTTTTTTTAATGAGATAAATTATATTGGCAGTATAAAAAATGGAAATGTTTACAGAATGTAATGGAAATCACTGCGGAGGAAAAATGCAGCTATAGTCCAAGACTGATTCAAGATACATTTGATTCCGAGAGGAGTGGTATAGTCTGGACTCAAGACCAAGACCCAGACTCGAGTACTACAACACTAGTTGAGGAATAATAAAGACATGACCACCAAGATTCAAGCAAGGAATCATGGAGTGCAGGAACAAGGTGCATAAAATGTCATTATGTTCAATATCTAGGGTATGGACAATTATTCAGTATGCATGTTATATCTTATTTAAACGATGGCACTTCCTGGTCAGTTTATAATCTTATCTTTACCATAAACATACTTTTATTATCATATTTTTATTTCCGGATGTGTAGAAGGTTACTGTAAGATTTTTTTTAAATAACTAAGGAGAGTAATTAACATTAAATAGAGATTCTCACAGAGACTAAACTGTTCAATAGGGCATTCTATAATTACAGATTTTCTACAGTCAATAAAATCTAAACTGGGGGTCTGTTGTGTTTTTCAGATAAGAATCTAATCTTACAATAGAGAAACCAGTATAGCTGTCTGTAATATGCTGGAAATTAAACAGTTCTTCATATCCTGGAATTAGAACAACCAATTTCTTGAAATATTTACAAAGCATAGTGTAATTTCATATTCACATAAGAAAATGTTTTGTTTTTCATTCATTTACAGCCTGTAAATCACAGGCTGTGAGTCTGTCTCTGTCAATCCCACACCATAACCATTAGCTGAGCTTCTTGTATCTACTATTTCATTTTAAGCCAGCCTTTAAAAAAATTGTTCATAGCCAAAATATATTCTTTCAATACATTTATGTAAATATTAAGACATACACAATATAGAGACTGTATTTAGTCCTGAAGCACTGCCCATTATCAGGCTAAACTGGTTAGCTTAAAATGAAAACAACCCAAGCAACGACTCTCCCAACCACATCAAACATCAACATCAGTCCAAAATTTCATGCCCAATAAAATAAACAGGAAATAAGAAAATGGTCCCAAAATGAGTACCTTACCTGCTCTAATGTTTAGTATCCGTTCCCTTCCTAATGGTGTTGCTGAGTGTGCAGGTAACAATATCAACCCCAGGCTGGAAATAGCGTCCTTACCACTGTGCTATAGGGGCAGGCTAAGGGAGTGACTCACATCTGAGAAATGCTCATTGTTTGGTTTTTTTAGGGGGAGCGCTTTGGTGGCTCCCGTTCCAGGCTTCTGAAAGTAATGCCTTGAAGCATTTTGGCTTAAATACAATGATGAAATGTGTATATTTCTCAGCAGGTTTATTGGACCACCATGCAACAATAGAAAAGTGAAAGGATTAAAGCTGTTAACAGATAAAACTGAGTATTACGATATGTGCTGAAGTCCAACACTGTCGCACGCCATCGAAACATCAATATTTCAAAGTATTCAGTTATACCTAACAGATTATTAATTTTTATCCTTTAAGCAATTATTTTAAGTGATTTATTTATTTTTGTCCTTTAAGCAATTATTTTGAGTGCTTTATTAATTAACCTGGTTTGGATATAAATTAAATAACCCCCCAAAAAAATCTAAGATATTTTTTTTTTATCTATTAATAATTATGTTTCTGTTTTTGGTATTGTGTTCAATTGTTTTAAATTCATTACAATTCATTACAATTACAGGAAACAGGATTACAATTACAGGAAAGAAGTTACAGGGAACAATTCCTCACTCATCTTCCTCAGAGGATGTGTACCTCTAATTCTGTGATCTCTGTAATCTATATCAGAATAACTGACTAGTCTATATGTCTCTCGGAATAACTAGCCATTTTCTATTCAATAAGCTGAACAAGCAAAATCTTGCACTTGAGGATTTAATGCAGATCCTGGGATTCCAGATGAGCTACCATTGCAGAGCTGTTCAAATATCAGGTCTTGTTACACTACCTGAAGCTGAAGGAGGCATGCTTTGTGCCAGTGGTCTATCCGCATTCCTCTACAGCCTACTCATACACAATAGTAGCAGGTGCAGGTCCCACTTGTGCATCATGTTTGCTCAACCATAAAACATCACTTTTTCAGAATCTAACAACAAAATCACAATTGAAACAAAGGGTTACTAGGTTACTGAACAGAAGGTTGGGGGTTAAAGTCCCACCACTGCCAAACTGCCTCTATTGGGCACATAACCCTCTCTGAGGAATCATGCCTGACCCTGCACTCTGACCCCAACTTCCTAACAAGCTGGGATATACGAAAATTAAACTCACTGTGCTACAATATGTACGTATATGTGACAAATAAAGGAGTCTACTTCTAAAAATATAAAGCTTAGCTGGGGTGTCAAACTCAAATTCTGTATAGGCAACATCAGCATTCTGATGCCCCAAAGGGTCGTAATACAGAGCTGGTTTACCGCAGTAAGAGGAATAGAAAAGTAGATGAGTAGACTCATCATAGCACTACAACACCTTTATGCACAGTGAGCAAGTGAGCTCCATGAAGAAATGGTCCTTTAAAGCTATAGTGGAAGAACTCGAGTGGCCTGCACATAACCCTTACCTCAAGCTCCCTGACCCTAACCCATCTTGTTGAACATCACCCCTTTACCTTAAGACAGTGCAGGGCTTTCATGACACAGTAATTACAAGATTTTCATGCATAGCATGACTGCAAAAGGAAGATACCTGATGAGGAGCTTCATGCAGATGACCAAAAAACAAAAATGGTTACTTTTTAGCACATCACTGAATGTAGAACTCTGTGTAGATGCCAACATGATTGTTATAGTTTTGATAAGATTTAGGCAGGAAAGAGTTACCTTCATACTTCAATATTGAGGCAATGTATCACCAGATAATGGTGACTGTTAAAGATGCAAAACTTTTGCTGGTTCTATGGTGGCCAAAAGGAGATCTTGGCCAAAGGCTAGAAAAGTACCAGACCCTACTGCATCATTGGCATGAAGCCATCCTCTCAGCTGTGCAAATTTTGCCCTGAGGAACATAGCATAATACAATAGAGACTCTGATCATTTTGAGACAGTTGAATGTTGAGAAATTTCAAAGTGGTTGACTGTTTAAAATTTGTGTCTAAAAAAGAAGGGAATTTAACTTTAAAAACTTTCAGGATTTATCTTTAAAAGGTGACAACAGAATCACAAAAAAGAAGAGCAATAGCAAAGTTGTCACTGCATCATTATTCAGCAAAAAAAGAGAGCCACAGAAGTCCAAGATTTAAACTTGCAACATTTCATTGTTCCTGTGGACAGGGCCCATGGGATGCAATGGTTCTTTGCTCTTTTATTCATTTTATTTTAGGTTAACCGCAAAGTAAATCCATTCATTGGTCAACCATTCAACCATTATACATTTTCAGTTCAATTTACGACTCTTTTAGGTTCATGTTTCCTTTCATCTTCATCTAAATCTTACTATCTAAAATGCAATAAAAAATGAAATCTATAATTTGTTAATTCACCTATAGCTTTAGGGGCGGCACGGTGGCGCAGTGGATAGCACTGTTGCCTCACAGCAAGAAGAACCCGGGTTTGATCCCCGGGTGGGGCGACCTGGGAAATTTGTGTGTGGAGTTTGCATGTTCTCCCCGTGTTCGCGTGGGTTTCCTCCGGGTACTCCGGTTTCCTCCCACAGTCCAAAGACATGCAGGTAGGTGAATTAGTGATTGGAAAATTGGCCCTTAGTGTGTGAATGCGAGTGTGAATGTGTGTGTGTATGAGCCCTACGAAGGATTAGCGCCTTGTCTAGGGTTGGTTCCTGCCCATGCGCTCAGAGTTGCCGGCTGGGCACCGGCGGTACAGATAATGATGACCTATAGCTTTATTTAAGAAATAAAAAAGATTTTCAGTCAATGATGAACTTAATTCTATCTGTTAAATATAAATTAAAAAATTTATGATTGCAACACTCTAAACATTACTTTTACTAAATGTTGCAGTTTTGCAGTGGAATTTTTGGAAGCAGAGTTTACCAACACCTGCAACAGACATTGCACCCCAAATCATGACTGACTCTGGATATTTCACACTGGACCTCAAGCAGTTTGGGTTCTGTTTCTCACCAGTCTTCCTCTTAATCCTTGGACCTTGATTCCCGAATGAAAGGCACACTTTACTTTTATCAGAAATTTTTGCCTATTCATGCCGTGTACAAGACTGGAGCTGCTCAACAGCCTGTGGTCACTGTTGTCTGATTCTCCCCATGCCATGGGCACTGATGCACCCCCAGGCCATCATAGCTGCTGGTTTTTGCACTTTTTGTTGGTAAAAGTCTGGATGGTCTTTTTCATCTTTGCCACATAAAATATGACATCCATTTTTTTTTTACCACAAAACACGTTTCCACTGTCTTTCAGTCCATCTCAGATGACTTCAGGCCCAGAGAACTTGCTGGTGTTTCTGCACAAAATTAACACACAGCTTCCTCTGTGTATAATACAGTTTCAGGTGGCATTTCTTGAAGCAGCGGTGGACTGTGTTAAGTGATAATGATTTGAAGTCCTCCCGAGCCCATGTGGCTATGTCCATCATGGTAACATTACAGTTTCTCAAACAATACGGCCTGAGGGCTCAATGGTCACGCACATTCAGCAGGAGTTTCCACCATTGGCCTTTTCACAGCGAGATTTCCCTTGACTCCCTGAACCTTTTCATGATATTGTGAACTGTAGATGGTGAAAGGCCGAAATTCTTTGTAATCTTGTGCTGAAGGACGTTGTATTTGAACTGACTGAAATCTCATGAAGTCTAGTACAAAGTGGTGAACCACGACCTATCCTTGATTACGAAGACTAAGCCTTTGGTGGATGCACCTTTTATAATCTTTGATGACTTCACCTATTACCAGTTAAACTGCTAATTGTGGAACCTACCAGTGTAACTTGTATCACCTTTGTCCCAACTTTTCTGGAATGGAGTTTGTACATAGGAATGAGACATTCCAGAAAAGGCATCTGGTAGATGGTGCAAATGGCTTACTGGTCTCACTTGACATTTAGTGTATGCCACACAGTAAAATCCACAGGATTGAAATAGCAAGTTAACACCTAATTGGACATACAGACTCATTCCAAAAATCATGAAAAAGTTGATTAATTTCTATTCAAAAAGTTAAACTTTCATATATTATAGATTCAGAGCCAAAATGTAAATGATTTCAAGTATTTATTTGTTTATTTTTACATAATTTGGGCTTCCAGCTCATAAAACCCACAAAAAAAGAGTACTGTGGAGAAATCAGCCCAAACAACTTCTCAGTTTATGCAGAAAAAATTAGGATCACATCAAATCAATCAAAATATGGTACTTTCAAAACGATTCGTCAATCTTCAATACTTGTTTGGGAATCCCTTTGCATGAGAATTCCCCACAGATTCTCAAAGGGGTTTAGGTCCGGAGAGTCGGCTGGCCAGTCGAGCACTGTGGGCATAAAACCAGGCTTTGGTGCTTCTGGCGGCATGGGCAGGGGCCAGGTCCTGCTGGAAGATGAAATCTGCATCTCCATACAGATCCTCAGCAGAAGGAATCATGAAGTCCTCTAATGATTGTGACTGACTGTGGATATTTCCTCCAAACCCTTGGACCACTGGCCAGCAGTCCAGCCCTTCTTCGCCTTGGCCCAGTTGAGACGGTTCCTACGTCGGCTCAGGTTCAGAAGCGGCTCGACCCGAGGAACCCGACAGTTGTAGCCCATCTCCTGGATGCGTCTGAATGTGGAGGTTTTTGAAGCTGTGATTTCTGGATCTCTGCCAGATTCTTGAATCTTCTCTTTTTGATAATCCGATGAAGCCCACGGTCATCTCTTTTGCTGGTGCATCTTCTCTTGCCTCATTTTGTCCTTCCACTGGACTTTCCATTGATCTGCTTGGACACAGCACTCTGTGAAGAGCCAGCCTCCTTAGCTATGAACTTTTGTGGCTTACCCATGCTTTGAGTTTAGTAGATGATTAGTGAGTCACACTCAGTTTAAAACATTCATGCCCTGCAAAGGTTGGGCTGATTTCTCCACAGTATTCAAATTTTTTAAAATCCTGTTTTCATGGGTTTTATAAGCTGGAAGCCCAAATTATGTAAAAATATAATAATATAATATTTAATAATATAATAATTTTTCAAAATGCCATAAGGAGAAGTAGCAGTAATACGGGTTTTGAAGATTGGAGGTCTCCTGCTCAACCTAAGCATGAAAAGAAGAGAAGTGCAAGATGTGAGTGGACAGACAGACTGACCATTGAACAGTTGTTACAAAGTTTTAAAAACACACTGCATAATTCAAAACTGACTATGGGCAATCTATGGACAATCTAGCAAAGCCTAAAATAGCAAAAATATGCATGGCAGCAGAGGCATGGTTGAACAGCTGCTGTGATTCAAGAGAATCAGGCTGAACCGGCAGGTAAAGCAGGATGATTTTCACCTGTGGCTCATCTCTTAATGACTCTTTGAGTTTGTAGAAAATGTGCCATAACCAGTGAGTGAGAGCAGCAAAGCAGAATTGCAGGTGTCTGCATGTGGGTGTGTCTGTGTGTCAAGTAAAATAATTTGGCTGAAAAGTGAAAGTAAAGCTGTGGAGAAAATAAAGAGCCCACTTTTTGAGTTGCACAAGGCTGTCTCCTGAGTCTTCTTCTCACCATACACACCAGGGTTTTACAGTGGTGCCAGAATCCAGGAATTTGGAAGACTTTGGCGTTACCATGGCAACAGCTTGTCCAGCCTCTCACCAACCTCCATCAAGGGCAACTTCTCAACGAGGCACTGCTTGAGCAGTACTGCGAGCAACAGTGGTGCTTCAAGGCCATCCCACAGGAGGAAGCTGAGAACTGGCAGATGCTTCATCAGCTGCTTTCAGCCACCCCCTCCCCAGGTGTGTCCCCTGTTGTGGTGCTGCATCTGAAGCTCGCCAAGATAACCATTGCCATGAAAGAAGCCTTCATCTAACACTGTAACACTTCAAGCATGAGGCAGCTGTGTGGGAATGACCCCAGAAGGTGTGGGCACTGCAATTCCTCAACAAGGGTGAACATAAAAACCTGGCAATTTAACAGGGGTGTGCAGACTTTATATCCACTGTATCACCTCAACCTCCTAAAATTCAATGTACAGAGGCTCTTCCTGTGGTTCTGGCAATTTTGGTTCCCAAGAGGGAGGACTTAGGAATGGAGGTAAGTGTAAAAATACAGCTCCCTTCACCCTGGTCTGTAGAGACCTCTGCTCACTATCCCAAACAGCACAGGTTGTCTAGATGCAAAAAGAGATATATATTCAGATGTGTTTTCACTTCTGCCTAGTTGCACAAACTTCAAAGAACACCACACAGACTCTTCCGGGGCTGGTTGTACAAAAAAGAAGTTTAAAAGAACCACTATCCTGCAAGAAGAATGGCTTTAAATCCCTCTGACCACTGTGCAGGACTTGTATATGTCATTCCCAAGACC
>JAOVVG010000027.1:15185629-15196062 GCA_028566375.1 Leptodoras nelsoni
TTGTGCGTCCATATAATCTGTACGCCTGGAACTCGTGCACTGAGAAACATTCCACGGTGCAAAAGTGTCTCATGCGTTAAATGTGTTAAAATGCGTTAATTTTTTTAGTTATTTTCCCTGTAATTAATTAATCGAAATTAACGCGTTAGTCCCACCCCTAATAATGACTAATAACATCCCAATGATTTGCAGAATAATGTCATCTTTAAGGTAAGTGGATTACAACAGGATGTCCGTTTCAGTGCATAAATAACTTATGAAAAAACATACATATTAATATGGAGTTATAAGCCTGTGTGATTATTCCTTAAACACAATGTCAACATACATGTGCTGGCAAAAGAAGTGAGTGGCTATAGAAGAATGTAATTTAAAAACAACACATGCTATAATTAACTACAAGACTTTTCATCCGAGTGTTTCTGTTACAGGTGTTTCAGGTGGTCTGATACTGAGAATCAACAGAGAATTTTCTCTTAATACCACAGGCATGTCTGTATTTTTTATGCTATTGTTCATGTTGGGTTTGTTCTTTACTGGTACTTTGGCTGGATTACCTTCAGAGTGAATCACTGGGTCTCTTAAAACCCAGCTCACATTAGGGGTGGGACGATATACCGGTCTGACCTGACATGAAAACCTGGTGTTAGTTTCATTGTTCATAATTATTATCAGTATACTGATATAGATGATGTCATCACATTTTGAGGTGCCATGCCCTGCCATAGGGCCAACAATTGTTAATATAAATGATATTTATTTTCAGTTTGTAGTATGTAGAAAGTATGTAGAGTTATACATCATTTAACATGACAAGAGACCAAGAAAATGGTGGCCTTGGCTTTATATAATTTTTGTAGTGTTAATTGTATTCCAATTGCTTTTTATTTCAATGTTTTCTTTGTAAAAATATGGGATTGCTAAATTCTTTGCTTTTGGGTTTTCCCTTTTCTCTGGCTACATCTGGTCCTTGTTTAAAGACCTGAAGGCCCTGCTCATGCTCCACTGGAGCCAGTCAACCGACAAGCTCCATCCTTTTTTTGGACACTAAAATAAAATTATTTCCAGAATTACAGAATTAAGCCATAGACAGGGTAACATTTTGGGGACAAATGGCAGCACAATGTATTCCTGCATCCCGAACGAAAATGTTTCCACTCCACGTGATGTTTTTCTGCGTTCCTGAGATCACCTGATGGGGCCGGACTCAATGCAGGGCTGTCTGACCAAATCGTGTTTCTGGAAGAGTAATTCTGTTCTGATTAAAAAAACATCTCTTAACTATATATCATTATATAACATTTTCAGGCCAAAGTCACACACATTATAGATGGCTCTCCGGTGCTCCTGCACTGCTTGTGTAATAGGTCAAGTCCAATAAAAGGGTATTCTAAAATTCTATAAAAGACAAAACAGCAGGAGTCAAAATCTGTGAAGATACACTGTTTCTGAGTTTGAAATTGGATAATCTCCCAAATCTGACCTTTCGATATTGTCATTTTCTGATTTCTTGGGCTTTATACAGACTTTATATATTGGCCAGATGTTCTGGTACACTGGCTCTCTTGACAAATTTTGTCACACTTCCTTAAATCCTGTCTCAACTGTTATATTGGCAGTTACGGTAAGATTTAATGAAGTACCTAGACTATAATGCTAGATTTTTGTATAAAATTGCCCAAGATTGACACATGCCCAGTTCGAGACATTATATAGTTTTTAAGTATTTTGTTTTTCTTGTTACTGTATAATCAAATGCTGCATCCATCATTATTCTGAAAATGAAACTGAAGTACTGAAACTGAAGCAGAAATGAAACTGGACTGGTATTTCAGTGGTATTTCAGTGGTATTTCTTCTGCCTCCAAGGGATCTCCTCTTAAGTACAAGAGGAAATGATTAGAGAAACTCAACTGGCCATGATTAAAAGAATATTGTATAGCGGAATATACAGAATTAAAATAATCTAATAAAAAATTATTAGGAAATTAGGAAATTGTTCTAGATTTGTCCATTTCTTTAGTAACTTAATTCAAGAAGACGTTTCCCAGGTCCTGAATTCTGCACATGTAGAATAAAATTGCACTTTTTAAGAAGGACAAAGAAACCCTTACCATGAATGTATTCCTTTTTTGCAGTAGTCAGTATATATGAATCAGATGAGGTTAACCAACCACTGCTCTTTAGAATGGATTCATCTCCACCACTTGTAGTCATGGCTTGAGGAAATT
The DNA here is from genome assembly GCA_028566375.1 of Leptodoras nelsoni. NCBI lineage: Eukaryota > Metazoa > Chordata > Actinopteri > Siluriformes > Doradidae > Leptodoras > Leptodoras nelsoni. The sequence continues at coordinate 15,187,860 of JAOVVG010000027.1, forward strand.
ATTTCTCTAATTACCTTGTATAACCTGGATAGGGTGCTGTGTCTTGTATAGGACCAATACTGTTGAGACACTTCAAATACACTTTGTTGTCTTACTTTCTTATAGGCTCAGTGGTCAGACCACATGACTTTTTCTTCTTCATTTGGACGTGGACAACACACAAACTAAATACCTCTGTACTCCATATATTGGACTGCTTTTCTATCATCTCCTCTCCAATCATCTGAAAGTCAATTATGATAAAACTGAGTTTACATAGTGATTAAGAATCAAGAATCAGACTAAGATATCTGCTGGAACACTACTATGTCGCACCACTTCCTGATCACATGTTCAGGTTTTACAATTGTACGTAAGTAAAAAAAGTTAAAGATCTGAAGGACATGAATAAAATATAACTTTATATTATAGAACCTTTTGCTCTTTCAAAATTAGTGTAAGACTAGAAAATTATAATACAGTGTGCTGAATCTATGATTTCTTTGAAATGTTCTTTTTCTGTGGCAGAAGGAGTGTACAACATACATCTTTAATTGAAAAAAACAATAATTTAGTGCAAACATTTGAATTGACAACACAGTATAATGGGAACGTCAAAGGAGCTCAGTGCAGAAAAATGATCATAGATTTCACAATCAGGGATGTCTCTTGGATGACTCCAAGATCATCTGTTCCAACTATTGTGTGTAAGTACAAGTTATTGCTATAGAAGCTGCAGGAACACCAGTGGCACTGTCTAAAGCTAAGCAAGTTTTACATCACCACGGACTGAAAGGACGCTGTCTAAAAAAGAAGCCAAGCTCTAAAATTGACAACTTCAAGCTGGATTGCAGTTTCAGATTGAATCATTGCATCCACATGGCCTTTTGGAGGAAGGTTTTATGGTCAGATGAGACAAAGATTGAGTTGTTTGGCCATAATAACCAGGGGTATGTTGGGAGGAGTAAAGGTGAGACATTCAACCCAAAGCACATGGTACCAACTATTAAGCATGGTGGTGGTAGCATCAGGCTTTTGCTGCCAGTGGAACTGGTACCTTGCACAAAGTGTATGGAATAATAAAGAAGGAGCACTACCTCCGAATTCTTCAGTATAAACTCAAACCTATGATAGGATTAGAGAATTAATTCTACCATATTGTTTGGATAGTGTGTCGATTTCATTTGCAGAAACAACAGAGGTCATATAAAAAAAGATACTGAATAGAGCTCTGTGGGTGTGCTATATACAGAAAATGGATAAAGATATTAAAAGGAAAACTATGATGACGATATGTTTTAAGACCCTTTCACTGAGCAGAAACGGTGAAATAGCACTGTGCCGCTGGGACACTAGCACCATTGGGGCAGAGAGCGCATGTGTGTGTATGACGTCACTGGAGCTGAGAGCGCATCAGGCTGAGAGCGCATCAGGCTGAGAGTGCATGTCTGCAGTCAGAAAAATAGAGTACATAGTCGTTTGTGTGTATGATCAAAAATGTTTAGAGACACAGAAAGAAGAATATTATGGAAATTATGGAAATCAAAGAATGGATATTTTGTGAATAATAAAACATTTTGGGTTATGCGGTTATAGGAAAATAATCAACGACTATGTGGTGTGACTTGGCCGGACGTGAAGCTGTTACCATCTGAAGCGTTTTATTCCTCTCATGCCATAGCAGCATTTGTTTTATTAATTTAATGTAACTGAAAGTGTAATGTCCAAGAACCAAGTTATCAACTGTTATAGCTATAACTATAACTTTATAGCACTTTATAGCAACTATAAACAGTACACTGAACACAGTACACAGAGCTTGTGCAAAATCAATAGCAACAGCACCTGTGCACGTCATTGCTTGTATCCACCAGTGCATATATAAAGTGATAAACATCTACTGGGCTGTTCCACTGTGAGAATCAAGAATTGTTTCACATGATGGTTATGCAATACTGCCTCACGTAACATCAAAATTCAATACTGGGGCCTCAACGAATGTCATTGTGAGGACTGTGCAACATTACGTTACCTTCAAGACCCCATGGGGGACCCACCAAGTGTTAACTGGTGTACCAGTTTTTCTGGTACTTTAGTGTATGTTGCAGTTATAAACAGCTGCTCATGTTACTGTACATGTTATTGTATTAACATTTTTAATAAATGTTTCCTGATATACAGTTACACTTTTTGAAGTCATTTTATACATACAGTGTGTCCACCAAGTCTTGTGTAAGTACTATGGAAATACTTATTTAGGTGCATCTGTTTATTTCTTTGGTCATATATTTATAAAGCCGTCTTTGGGGTTTTTTGCAGGCATGGTTCAGTGGAATGGAGCCTTATATAGAAACCCAACAGTCCACTGTTCCTGTGTATAATTACAGAGTAAGAAGGGTGTTTCACCCAGTACACAACCACATCTATTTCTCCACTGAAGTATGTATGTAACTGCTCTACTGCTGTTACACTGAATGGTCCATGATATGCAGAAAAAAATAAGAAAATAAGAAAATATCCATACCTGTAACCAAGATTGTTTAAAGTGACACCTGCTATTTAATCATCTTATGTGCTTAAAGTTAATTAAATGCTTCAATAAAGACAAACAAACTCAATTATTTATATTGTATTGTGTATATTTCTCTGCAATTACAAAATGAAGTTTTGTGAATGAAAATGAAAATGCTAAACCTAATAAACTGATTGTGAGCTTAAATCAGCCATAAAAAAGCTGTTAGACAGCTGGAAAAAATCTGTGCAAACTACTAATCAACCTTTTAACAGAGACTGAGAAAGAAAAACAAACATAAGAAAACCAGTTTGAAAGTTTGTAAAGATTAAATGTTTTGGTTATTGATCCAAGCTGCATTTCAGGTCGATAACCTGTTTAGCTAGATATGATTGCTTGCCCACACCTGCTGAATGTGATTTATATAGCTAACAGACCTAGAATCAGTCTCAAATTAAATTCAAATTCATTATACATGCTGTTTACCATCTCCTTTAAAAAAAAAGAAAAAAAAGATATATATATATATATATATATATATATATATATTGGTCAAATATTATGCATGCTTATTGCTATAGTGTTATTATTGATTGAATGAAAAAAAAATTAAGGTGTAATTTTGTAGTGAAATGGAAAGAAAACGGTTCCTGAGCTGTTTGGTAAGGATAAAAAGTCAAAATGGCATATTTTACTGGAAAAAAACCTGCGAGATTCAGGTTCAACAGTCCAATAGGCTGGAAAGGGTTCACAAAGAAACACCTTTTATCTAAATGGCATGTTGATACATGTCCAGGGTTTGGTGATAGGCAGCAATTCAAGGTCTGATTGTGTTCTTAAGAATAAAAAAAAAAAACAAGGCTGTAAAAACAAAACTGATTTGGCAGCATTAGTGCATCCAAGGGAATTGGTTAAAGTTCATTAGATCCTGATACTGATTTATTTCAGGATTGCCAAATAACCTTCAGAAAGCTCAACAGTCAGAAGATACGAGTAAGAAGGCACTTTTTAAAGCTACAAAAGCAGTTTATAACTGACAGAAACACTGATGTTCAAAGTGTTCAAACGTTCAAATCTTCAGCATAAAGGGAACATGGTTAGTGGCATATCAAAATAGTCAGTAATTTCTTTTAATGGTAGGTAATGATGTTTTGATTCTACTACAAATATGTCTTATGTTTGCTCTTCTAAAAAGTGGCCTGTGGGTTAAGAAGAATGAACAAACAAGTAAAAGTTCTTGAACTCCTCATAGAAGTGAAGCTCATCCTTGAAGCTCCGTGAGTAAGCTATGTCATTGCATGACTTCTTGATGACATGGACCACACACATGGGGGTCTTATCAAAGACAAGCTCTGCAATCCCTGGAACTGTGACTTTCTTCTGTTCCTGGACCAGCTGCTGGATCTGAGGTTTGTCTAAAGGTTCAGGAGAGGCACTGTAGGATACCACGACATTCACATTCTCATTTGGTGAAGGCACCTGAAACCTGCTCTTGCCTGTGGCACATTGGAAGTCCTTCTTGCTGGTGAACCAGCCCTTGGGGGAGTTAAAGACACGAACTGACCAGCTCACCCAGTTGTACTTCCCTTCCAGGTTCTCAATGATTATGTCGGCCAGCTGCTTGTTGCTTTTGTCCTGGTGGTCCCTCACCAAGCGCTTGGTATCAATCTCAGCCTGACTTGGGAAGCTGTTGATGCAGTCTTCAATGACCACATTCATTTTTTCCTGGACCACCTTCATCTTCTCAGCCCACTTTTGGAGCAGCTCCTCTTCATCTTCGCTGCCTTTCAGAGCTGTGTATCCCATCAACGCGATTAGACCTATGCAGAACAACTGTTTCAATCTGGCACAGAAGTCCTCCACTGCCCGCCGGCTCTTTTGTTCATAGTTGAGAGTGATCTCCAGCACGGACTCTCCCGAGAAGCTATCTCCTGTCACGGCACTGTAAAGCGTGTGCAAGTTTTTGTCTCCGCCAGACCTGTTAAAGTGCTCCAAGAATTGTTTCTTCTTGGCCTCTCGAAACTGTGGCTTGGCATTGAGGATGTCCATGTACTTGCGGAACTGGTTGGTTATATTCTCCTCCACTGAGAAGTAAGTTGCATCCATACCGCTTTTTCTCACCTCATCGTTTATGCGCTGGATCTCCTCTGATATAACGTCCAGACGCTCACGGACCTTCTGAAACTGTTCCTTCATGTACTGTGCCTCTTTGCTCTCCACGTTATCTAGTGCCAGCTTCACAATGGGAGCAGCAATGGAGAAGACAGGGAAAAGATCTCCAGCGATGCTGGCCAACACCTCTGCACCCTGCTCGAATGCCTCCATCACATTCTCCACCACATCCTTCTTGGATGCAATAAGCTTCTGCAGGCCTTCTGCCATTTTTTTATGTCTTTGAAAATCAATCTGTGTGCAAAGAGAAAGTGTAAAGATGAGGCTACAAATTATCTTACCATTAATACTCTAAATGATTAACCAGGTGACAAAGATCCAAAACATGGGATTTTTGAAGATACAGTATTGTAATTGTCTGGCTAAGAATGATTTTACAAGCCAGAATGTAAGCAAGGAACTTACACAGTCAGTCCTTGATTGCAGTATGTTTTTCAGCTTTTTGCTGTGCCTGAGTGGAAAAAGCCGAGATCACTGTCCAAGAGAAAGAAAGAAAAGTGAGTCAGCTCAGCTATCAGAGCAAAAACTGCCCACTAACTGAGCCCGCCCTGTGAGGTAATGAGTCAACAATGCACCAGGAAGTCACACTGGAAGAGAAAAGACTCTCCACAGGCTACATATCAGGGACAAAGTGACATTTAACAGTGTTGCCTTCATCATTCACTATAAGCATCCTTTTAAAAGAAATCAATAACCACTGGCCTTTATAACTGGGCCAGTGAATGCAAGAATACTAACGCAGGACTTTCCCTATCCCCAGAACACAGCAGCTTAAAATATGGATTAACCTTATAATATTTTAAAAAGCCCATAAGATTAAAGTCAGCAATCTTTGTGGATTAGCATTCAAAAGATCCTTTGCTGATCTTTCAAACATAGGCTAAGTAATGACAGTGTACTTAAATTCAAATCTGCATATGAGACAAGGCTAAAAAGTAATGGAATCATGATCATCATAATATCCATAAACTAGTTAGAATTTAGGATATTTTCCATTTTGCGTGTGCAAGTGCAATCGTGGGCGTGCAAACAGTTAATAAGGTAGTTTAACTCGCTGAGCAGGAGAACATTTTCCAAAGCAACCCTGACAGTTTCTATGGAAACCAGACAGAAGAAAAACGAGGCTGTCAGTTACACTTTGATGGAACTCCTCGCCAGTTTACTTGGTATTTACGTTATTCAACAGATTTTTTTCCAGCCACATGCACACTGGATTACACTCTGAATGGAATTTCAATGATTTCCATATCCACTTTGTTCTGTGAATGCATTAGCTAGTGAAAATGAATTGAATGTATTTGATCCAAACTATACCACAGTGCTGATTAATTCAGGATTCCAATTCTGGTCAGGTGTTAGTGATTCATTTTCTATATGAACAGCTCTATCAGTCGTGCTGTTTATATTTCTGCATCTTTTTAAATGTTTTGTTAAATTTCTTCAGATAACCTAAGGTTTGTTGAAAGCATATCACTGATATCACACATATTATAAAGCTTTCTTTAAGGAGTTTCATGACCAATAAAGGAAGGAGTCTCCAGCGTCAGCACTTTGACTTAATAAAATCATTGTAATTCCTGTTGTATAAAAGAAGTTCTTATTTTACACTTTGGGCTAAACTTTTACAATGCATTATCTTTTTGATTAATGAATTTGCAAAGATTATTTCCATGGTTACTTTAATGATTAACTAATAATATATTCTGCTTTCCTTTCTTTCTGAACCATAAAAGCACTAGAAGAGATTAGACAGAACATTACAGACTGCCTCATCTCACTCCCTCCCTTGGGTAACTGCAGCACTTGAGAGAATCAGGAATCACAGTAAAACACACTACTAATGCGGTGTTAACATATCGGATATTGGCTGAGGTTTTAGACGTCTTAAATGTGAGGTCTGAAATCATTATTTTGCAGTGTAGAGGCTCCTGTGGATGAATTCCACAGAGCAAGATGCTGAAGAGTGCAGCTGATAAACAACTGACAGCTAAATATTCAGAGAATGTGACAGAAACATTTCAATAGCAATAGCTGACCCTTAGTGTAGCTTTCCAGTAGATTACCTCTGTACAGAATTACCACAGTGGGAAAAACATATTTGGATTGGTTCCATCTTTTACTAGAGTTATGCTTACATTATATTATACATCAATATAGAAAGCATTATGTATACACCTATAATGCATAAAGCTGAGCGACATAATACATATACCTATTTCTGTAATGCTAAGATATTGAGCCAATTTGTTTCTAAATAAAGTCAGACCAGACACACTGAGATGCATAATTACCAAACAAGGCATGTGTATATATTTCCCTGAAGATATATAATGCATATACCTACAGCATACAGTCTGGTAAAGTATGATGCATAAACTTTAAGGTCTTTATATAGCTGATTAATCTAAATGCACTAAGCTATGTAAAATATATAGCTTAGTAAAGTATAACATATAGAGCTATAATGATACATTAAGACAATGGCATGGTATATGGCATGGCTGAGCATAAGGCATTGAGCTCAGTGAATTATAGATTGTATAGTGTGTCTATTTTAATAACAGTGCACGTTGCTCAGGAACTATAATGCATAAGTGAAGCATAATGCAGATAGCTATAAGTCAGTAAAGTATGCTGTATATAGCATATATGGTGTGTGTATATTTCAGTAGTTCAGTAATGTACAGTATGTTACAGTGTATGTGTCCATAATGCAGAAAAGTCAGTAACCATAATGCATTGTTAGATGAGTGGTCTAAAATTTGACAAGGTCTACATCTTATATACATTATATATTAAGTTCAGTGGGAAAAAATAGGATAAATTATATAAATTGGCAGTGTTCATAAAGTAGTACAATGGCGCGTGCTAAGTTCCAAGTTGCCCGAAACGAATTTACTTCCTGGTTGGATGAGTTGTTTTCAAGGACTTCCCCCCGAAGTTATTTACATGCTTTTGGCTAACTGTATGATCGATTAAATTTTTTTTTTGTAAACCGACAAATATATTACGAAGTCGAAAGCTTATTTTGTCTTTCTTTTCTTTTTTTAAACCGGGAATAACTTCCGATAGTTTGGTGAAAGAGCAACGCCCTGAGGGCTGCTGAACTTCTGTCCTACAACAAACTCTTAACAGTCTCAAGCTCCTTACTTTATAGTTTTGCTGCAGTGTAATGCATGACCGAGGGTTATTATTTACTGTCTGGCCAAACACTCACCTTAAAATCGCGGGAGAATGAAAGAAAGAGAGACAGATCTCCGATTAAACCCGACTTCGAGTAGTTCCTTTTCTACAGCTGAATGTGAGACACACCCATAGTAAGAAGAGTAAAGTTAAAATCCTCACAATGTTAACCCTTCCTGTGGTTGACACTGGCTTGAATACACTTTCAGACACTTCACAGCTTGAAGATATTGAGGATAAAAATACTTGCTGAATGACTTTTATTATTATTATTATTTTTTTTTTTTTTTTTGCAAGGAAGTATTATTTCCTGTAACAGTATTCTTTTCTGAATGATATGAACCAAAAAGCATGGGT
>JAOVVG010000027.1:15360917-15373629 GCA_028566375.1 Leptodoras nelsoni
AGGCTATAAATACTGCAGGCTATAAATACTGCCAGTTATAAACACTGTAGGCTATAAATACTGTAGGCTATAAATACTGCAGGCTATAAACACTGTAGGCTATAAACACTGCAGGTTATAAACATTGTAGGCTATAAATACTGCAGGTTATAAATACTGCAGGTTATAAATACTGCAAGTTATAAATATTGTAGGTTATAAATACTGCTGGTTATAAATACTATAGGCGATAAATACTGCAAGTTATAAGTACTGTAGGTTATAAATACTATAGGCGATAAATACTGCAGGTTATAAATACTGCAGGCTATAAATACTATAGGTGATAAATACTGCAAGTTATACATACTGTAGGCTATAAATACTGCAGGTTATAAATACTATAGGTGATAAATACTGCAAGTTATAAATACTGTACGCTATAAATACTGCAGGTTATAAATACTGCAGGCTATAAATACTGTAGGCTATAAATACTGCAGGTTATAAATACTGTAGGCTATAAATACTGCAGACTATAAATACTGCAGGTTATAAATACTGTAGGCTATAAATACTGCAGACTATAAATACTGCAGGTTATAAATACTGCAGGCTATAAATACTGTAGGCTATAAATACTGCAGGTTATAAATACTGCAGGCTATAAATACTGCAGGTTATAAATACTGCAGGTTATAAATACTGCAGGCTATAAATACTGTAGGCTATAAATACTGCAGACTATAAATACTGCAGATTATAAACACTGTAGGCTATAAATACTGCAGGTTATAAATACTGCAGGCTATAAATACTGCAGGCTATCATTAATCGTTTTCTTTAATGACAGAACACACACACACACACACACACACACACACACACAGAGAGAATTACATCATGATGTATATACTACACATATTAAAGAACTTCGCTTACATTATAGCAGCTATAAACATTCACTCCCTCACCAGCCCTAGTCTCTTAATGTATATTTATGTATATAATACATCTAACCCTATCCGCTCCCATGCCACAGCTCTTCTGGAGACTTTTCCCACCACACTTTTTGCTCCTCCACGTTATCTGTGGAACAGCCCCGTGAACACACTACACCTTATTGTTTACACACCCGCACACATTCGCTCAGCCTGTTACCTGTTTGTGGCTGTAGCACAGAATCGTAGATGTTGTGCGAGTTCTCCGGAGCCGTACAGCTTCAGCGTCGCTCGTCCAGATCTGATCTGATCTGATCTGATGCGACGTGACGTGAGCTCAGGACCCGGTCAGCTGTCCGCTCTGAAACGGATACCTGCCAAGCCAAAAAAGAAATGAAAACCGACCCTGGAGCCATCAGCGCCCGCATGATTAATTCATCACACTCTCGCTTGGAATTTATTATAGCCAATAAAATCCAGCGCTGCTCATCCGGAGAACGACCGCTTTAACGGCGCGGCTCAAGTTCACCTGCGCCGAGTGATTCGAGCTGGGATTTCAAAACTCTGCAGCACCTGTGATGATGTGATGATGTACCGTGCGCCAGGAACGCAACGTCTAACACTACTGTTCTTCATCTCAGCAGCTTGGAGGAACTGGAATTTTGGATGGGGGTGAAGTTCACGAGCTTCGCTCCTCACCTCGTCCTGGTGGTCGAGACGCTTTAATTTCAGACCTCACTGAGAGCTGAAGAGGATGGACCAGGTGACGGGCATCAGGGCTTTGTGTGAAACATGAACACACTGTTGAGTTCTGGATTCTGATTGGTCAAAAGGTGGTGCTGAAGTTTTCCTCTTGTCCAGGGTGATCTCATTTATACGACAGCAGGTGAGGGTTAGGGGCCTCGCTCATAAACAATTCCATAAAAGGCAAAGCTGAACATTTATAGGAACCCTTAAAGGTTCAAAGCAGAATCCTACAACAGTGTGTCCCTATCAGAACCCTTTCAGGAAGCAAAGAACCCTTAAGGAAACCTCACATAACCCTTAAAGAACCCTTAAGGAACCCTTAAAGAACCATTAAAGAACCCTTAAGGAATCCTTCCATAACCCTTAAAGAAACCTTAAAGAAACCTTAAAGAACCCTTAAGGAACCCTTCCATAAACCTTAAAGAAACCTTAAAGAACCATTAAAGAACCCTTAACGAAACCTCACATAACCATTAAAGGACCATTAAAGAACCCTTACATAACCCTTAACGAAACCTCACATAACCCTTAAAGAACCCTTAAGGAACCCTTCCATAACCCTTAAAGAACCCTTAAGGAACCCTTCCATAACCCTTAAAGAACCCTTAAGGAACCCTTACATAACCGTTAAAGAACCCTTAACGAAACCTCACATAACCCTTAAAGAACCATTAAAGAACCCTTACATAACCCTTAAAGAACCCTTACATAACCCTTAAAGAACCCTTTAGGAACCCTTAAAGAACCTCTAAGGAATCCATAAAGAATCATTAAGGAACCCTTAAAGAACTATTAAAGAACCCTCAAGGAACCTATAAAGAACCTTTAACAAACCTTTAAAGAACTCTTAAATAACCCTTAAGGAACCTATAAAGAACCCTTAAAGAACCTTTAACAAACCTTTAAAGAACTCTTAAGGAACCAATAAAGAACCTTTAAAGAACCCTAAAGAACCTTAAGGTACCAATAAAGAACCCTTAAGGAACCTATAAAGAACCTTTAAAGAACCCTTAAGGAACCAATAAAGAACCTTTAAAGAACCCTTAAGGAACCAATAAAGAACCCTTAAGGAACCAATAAAGAACCTTTAAAGAACCCTTAAGGAACCAATAAAGAACCTTTAAAGAACCCTTAAGGAACCAATAAAGAACCTTTAAAAAACCCTTAAGGAACCAATAAAGAACCTTTAAAGAACCCTTAAGGCTCAGGGGCCCCACAGTGGCAGCTTAGCGGTGCTGGGATTTGAACTCATGACCTTCTGATCAGTAACACAATGTCTTAACCACTGAGCTACTCGTTGTGTTGTTGCCATAGTAACAGCACCATCACAGGGACGTGTGCAGAAGACTCCACTAAAACTAAACCCGTTATTACGTATATAACAGCATTTATGGAAGGAGTCTCCAGTGTCAGAACGGAAGTCAGTGAGAACAGGAAGGAACCGGTTCCACGGACGTCCCGCAATAAAGATAACGTTAATCGTGTAAACGTGTAAACGAGGCATTCGATTTTAAAAGAAAAGGAGACACACCCGAACACTGCACTCTTTAAATACAATGAGAATTTTATTCAAACGGTGCAAAAGGAAAATAAAATAAAATAAAACAAACAACATAAAAACCAGATGTTCTTTCCATCTAGATTGCACTGTCACACACCAACCTCGCCGACCTCGTAACGAAACCCCACCCGGATCACCCCCCTAACACCCCCTCCCCCCTCCCCCCCTTCTTGCCCCGGAAGGATCAGAAATTTGGTTGAAGAAATTGCATTTCTACATGCAACAGTTTCAGTCTCATGCAAACCCGTGGCCCGGCGCTCCGTCCGCTTCTGTCACGTGAAAATATACAGTAGAAAAATAGTCACAACAGAGTGAAGCCGACTGGGTGGGAACGGACATTCTGGAGGCCCTCGGAGACCCCGAGGCGAGAAAGAACATCCTAGTTTTGGAAGAAAGAAAGCAAAAAAAACAAACAAACAAAAAAAAAAACACCTTCAGAAAAAAAAACATCTTATTATAAATATATATATTCTCAAATTATAGCATTTTAGGTAAGTTTTAGAAGAAATTAGTGTTTGCACAAGAACCCAGAGCGCTGAAGAGGCTCCTGGTGGTCAGCCTGAAATCTCTCTCTCTCTTTATCTCACACACTTACACACACTTACACACACACTCTTACACACACACACACACACACACACTTACACACTCACACACACACACGAATACTGACGTCTTCATCCCGTCCCCTCCTCGGTGTCCCGCAAACCCGGTACATTCTCATGGTTAAAAACACTGCAGCCGTAAAACTGCTTTCGCTTTACAAAAATAACTCGCCGCTTCTGCGCACAGCTGCGCTCTTCTCTGTTTCTGCTTCGCTTTTCTTCAAATACAAAAAAAAGAAAGGTTTGCTGAGCTGATCGTGTTTTATAACAACAAATGTTAGATACAGGAAAAAAAAGGAAACAGTAACACAGCTAGAGGAGGGGGGTGGGAGGGGGGTGTGGCTTTAAACTGTAACACTTCAAAGAGGATATTACACACTCACACACACACACACACACACACACACACACACACACACACGCTCACACTCACACTGTAGGGATGCACCAGGTCTGAGCGGAAGCGTGTGGTCTGTTGGACTGGGTTTGGGGCGTTATACGGCTCCACTGGTGGAGACTCAGACTGGGCGTGTGGAAGGAGGCGGGGCTTCACTGTGTAGTACAGCGTGCTGTAGAAGGTGGCCAAGGCGACGCGGGGTGAATGTTTTGCGTGAGCAGGAGGTATAAGAGCAGCGGGACTGGTGTACGTGTCTGTGTACGGTCGGTGTAAATGTTGGAACTGTAAACTCCTGCCAGGTTCACGAAGCCGACTCTCGCCTGCCAGTCTCAAACAATTAAACATAAAGCAAAGCTGAAGATTTATAGGAACCCTTACAGGTTCAAAGCAGAATCCTACAACAGTGTGTCCCTATCAGAACCCTTTCAGGAAGCAAAGAACCCTTAAGGAAACCTCACATAACCCTTAAAGAACCCTTAAGGAACCCTTAAAGAACCATTAAAGAACCCTTAAGGAATCCTTCCATAACCCTTAAAGAAACCTTAAAGAAACCTTAAAGAACCCTTAAGGAACCCTTCCATAAACCTTAAAGAAACCTTAAAGAACCATTAAAGAACCCTTAACGAAACCTCACATAACCATTAAAGGACCATTAAAGAACCCTTACATAACCCTTAACGAAACCTCACATAACCCTTAAAGAACCCTTAAGGAACCCTTCCATAACCCTTAAAGAACCCTTAAGGAACCCTTCCATAACCCTTAAAGAACCCTTAAGGAACCCTTACATAACCGTTAAAGAACCCTTAACGAAACCTCACATAACCCTTAAAGAACCATTAAAGAACCCTTACATAACCCTTAAAGAACCCTTACATAACCCTTAAAGAACCCTTTAGGAACCCTTAAAGAACCTCTAAGGAATCCATAAAGAATCATTAAGGAACCCTTAAAGAACTATTAAAGAACCCTCAAGGAACCTATAAAGAACCTTTAACAAACCTTTAAAGAACTCTTAAATAACCCTTAAGGAACCTATAAAGAACCCTTAAAGAACCTTTAACAAACCTTTAAAGAACTCTTAAGGAACCAATAAAGAACCTTTAAAGAACCCTAAAGAACCTTAAGGTACCAATAAAGAACCCTTAAGGAACCTATAAAGAACCTTTAAAGAACCCTTAAGGAACCAATAAAGAACCTTTAAAGAACCCTTAAGGAACCAATAAAGAACCCTTAAGGAACCAATAAAGAACCTTTAAAGAACCCTTAAGGAACCAATAAAGAACCTTTAAAGAACCCTTAAGGAACCAATAAAGAACCTTTAAAAAACCCTTAAGGAACCAATAAAGAACCTTTAAAGAACCCTTAAGGCTCAGGGGCCCCACAGTGGCAGCTTAGCGGTGCTGGGATTTGAACTCATGACCTTCTGATCAGTAACACAATGTCTTAACCACTGAGCTACTCGTTGTGTTGTTGCCATAGTAACAGCACCATCACAGGGACGTGTGCAGAAGACTCCACTAAAACTAAACCCGTTATTACGTATATAACAGCATTTATGGAAGGAGTCTCCAGTGTCAGAACGGAAGTCAGTGAGAACAGGAAGGAACCGGTTCCACGGACGTCCCGCAATAAAGATAACGTTAATCGTGTAAACGTGTAAACGAGGCATTCGATTTTAAAAGAAAAGGAGACACACCCGAACACTGCACTCTTTAAATACAATGAGAATTTTATTCAAACGGTGCAAAAGGAAAATAAAATAAAATAAAACAAACAACATAAAAACCAGATGTTCTTTCCATCTAGATTGCACTGTCACACACCAACCTCGCCGACCTCGTAACGAAACCCCACCCGGATCACCCCCCTAACACCCCCTCCCCCCTCCCCCCCTTCTTGCCCCGGAAGGATCAGAAATTTGGTTGAAGAAATTGCATTTCTACATGCAACAGTTTCAGTCTCATGCAAACCCGTGGCCCGGCGCTCCGTCCGCTTCTGTCACGTGAAAATATACAGTAGAAAAATAGTCACAACAGAGTGAAGCCGACTGGGTGGGAACGGACATTCTGGAGGCCCTCGGAGACCCCGAGGCGAGAAAGAACATCCTAGTTTTGGAAGAAAGAAAGCAAAAAAAACAAACAAACAAAAAAAAAAACACCTTCAGAAAAAAAAACATCTTATTATAAATATATATATTCTCAAATTATAGCATTTTAGGTAAGTTTTAGAAGAAATTAGTGTTTGCACAAGAACCCAGAGCGCTGAAGAGGCTCCTGGTGGTCAGCCTGAAATCTCTCTCTCTCTTTATCTCACACACTTACACACACTTACACACACACTCTTACACACACACACACACACACACACTTACACACTCACACACACACACGAATACTGACGTCTTCATCCCGTCCCCTCCTCGGTGTCCCGCAAACCCGGTACATTCTCATGGTTAAAAACACTGCAGCCGTAAAACTGCTTTCGCTTTACAAAAATAACTCGCCGCTTCTGCGCACAGCTGCGCTCTTCTCTGTTTCTGCTTCGCTTTTCTTCAAATACAAAAAAAAGAAAGGTTTGCTGAGCTGATCGTGTTTTATAACAACAAATGTTAGATACAGGAAAAAAAAGGAAACAGTAACACAGCTAGAGGAGGGGGGTGGGAGGGGGGTGTGGCTTTAAACTGTAACACTTCAAAGAGGATATTACACACTCACACACACACACACACACACACACACACACACACACACACGCTCACACTCACACTGTAGGGATGCACCAGGTCTGAGCGGAAGCGTGTGGTCTGTTGGACTGGGTTTGGGGCGTTATACGGCTCCACTGGTGGAGACTCAGACTGGGCGTGTGGAAGGAGGCGGGGCTTCACTGTGTAGTACAGCGTGCTGTAGAAGGTGGCCAAGGCGACGCGGGGTGAATGTTTTGCGTGAGCAGGAGGTATAAGAGCAGCGGGACTGGTGTACGTGTCTGTGTACGGTCGGTGTAAATGTTGGAACTGTAAACTCCTGCCAGGTTCACGAAGCCGACTCTCGCCTGCCTTAAGGAAACCTCAAATAACCCTTAAAGAACCCTTAGGGAACCTTTAAAGAACCATTAAAGAACCCTTAAGGAAACCTTACATAACCCTTAAAGAACCCTTAAGGAACCTTTAAAGAACACTTAAGGAACCCTTTAGGAATCCTTAAAGAACCTCTAAGGAATCCATAAAGAACCCTTGAAGGAACCCTTAAAGACCCCTTAAAGAACCCTTAAGGAACCTATAAAGACCCTTTAACGAACCTTTAAAGAACACTTAAAGAACCCTTAAGGAACCCATAAAGAACCTATAAAGAACCCTTAAGGAACCCATAAAGAACCTTTAACGAACCCTTAAAGAACCCTTAAGAAACCCTTATAACCCCCTTAAAGAACCCATAAACAACCATTAAAGAACTCTTATGAATCCCCTAAAGAACACTTAAGGAACCCCAAAGAACCCTTAAGGAACCCTTATAACACCCTTAAAGAACCCTTAAGGAAACCTCACATAACCCTTAAAGAACATCTAAGGAACCCTTAAAGACCCCTTAAGGAACCCATAAAGAACCTTTAAAGAACCCATAAAGAACCATTAAAGAACTCTTAAGGAACCCTTAAGGTACCCTTAAAGAACTCTTACGAATCCCCTAAAGCCCTTAAAGAACACTTAAGGAACCCTAAAGAACCCTTAAGGAACCCTTATAACACCCTTAAGGAACCCTTAAGGAACCCTTATAACACCCTTAAGGAACCCTTGCTTCCAAGACTGTAGACGATGTTCTTCTTGTAGACGTTACAGGAAAGCCCACAGAGCGTGGAGAAATTTCTAGAAGTCGCTGGGAAGCAAAAATATAATCTGAAAGCTAGAAAACCTGGGCTTGTAACCTGATCCAACACACACACACACACACACACACAGTCACGCCTGCTCTCATGAACACCTACAGGACAGGGCACTACATGGAGCACAGCGGTGTGGAGGTTTCCTGTGGTGAACACACACTACACACACTACACACACACTCCGCTGTTCTGCGATGATGAAGGCTTTACCGCTCGTCTTCAGA
The DNA here is from genome assembly GCA_028566375.1 of Leptodoras nelsoni. Classification (NCBI taxonomy): domain Eukaryota; kingdom Metazoa; phylum Chordata; class Actinopteri; order Siluriformes; family Doradidae; genus Leptodoras; species Leptodoras nelsoni. The sequence continues at coordinate 15,369,251 of JAOVVG010000027.1, forward strand.
ACAGTCTGGAAGGAAACCCGCGTCCCAGCGAGGAGGTCACTAACTCGACGCCGCGCCAGACGTTCCTGTCCTGAGTCCACTCGTTACCGGCGCTGAGGGATACTGTAGGTCTTCACTCATCCATTTAACAAACAGAATACTGAAGAACGATACGACTGCGCCACCCGCTGGACACGTCGGAGAACGGAGTTAAAGGAAAAAGAACAGCCTCCTGTACCTCGGCTTACAATCAGAAACGTTCACAGTGTCTCAGCGTACACCCAGTCGCCATTTCCAGGGGTCTCACACACACACACACACACACACACACTCCGGATGCAGTGTGTCTCAGTTTTTGGTCAACAGAAAATTGAATTATTGCATTCAGCAGAGCACTGCAGGAGAACATTTTCAGGTTCTGGCACTTGGAACTTGCAAGCCCAAGAATTTCAGCAGCACCATTCACAAATGACTAAAGCATAGTTGGTAAAACGGCTAAACGGTGAAGTGTGTTAACGTTTTGTTGTTGTTGTTGTTGTTGTTGCACAAATGCAGAACATTACACACTGTACAATACACAGGAGTATACCAAGGGACCATCCTACAAGGTGTACACTTGTTCGTTATGGCTGTTTTGTGTCCCAGTTCCGAGCGTCCAATTCAGATCCGACATCCGACGCCGGCGGTGATGATGCGGAAAAGCGACGGTGACATCGTGTTCTGTATCGACTACAGACTACGGTCGCCTTCGCGTCTCGCGCAATGAGAACAACTCGACAAGATGAAATCGGCAGGCGGACCAAGAACGTTTTCAACTAATTGGTATTGGGTGTTCGTTTTCTTTTTCTTTCTTTTCTTTTAAACACATTCAAGTTTGTAGCAAAAGCAGTATTCAGTGTACAGAGAATCGTGTACCTTATGAACAGGTATCTGCTAATTTTTTTTAAATAGATTTTTTATTAGGGCTTATTAGCAAGTATTATGACCTTTTAGTATTTTACTAACTTTATGTAACTTCTAAATATTTTGTTTGAAATAAGGAACCATATAAAAACAATATCTTATATCGTTTCAGTAACAGCGACGCACGAGTGCTGCGAGAATCCAAACCGTCCGCGATGCCAATACTCCGTGTTGTTTATAGACACATGGCAACTTGCGATAACTATATTTCAGCAGTGCTCTGAGAAATTAACATTTACGTTCCATAATCTCGACAAGGACTGGGGGGCGGGGGGATGGGGTGTGGGGGGGTATAAGCGAGAGTGAAAAGGCAACTAGGAAACGGCAAGGTCGAGCCAAATTGGAGCTGAACTCCTCCGTGGAGTCTCGCCAAAACACAGTCTGATGGTGAACAGAACAGCCTGGTGTCTTCATCATCGTCATTATCATTATCATTATCATCACACCAAAGAAAAACACGCAATGTCAGGATATTAGAAAAAGTGCTTGACTTCGTGCAGAGAAAAGTCCACTGACCCACCTTTTATTATTTGGGGGGGAAAAAAACAGCACGTCTCGCCGTTTCTGTTCGCCCTACAGGTCGGATTAGCTTCAGAGGATTGAAAAGGTTCCTCAAATCAACCTTTGAGTATTTTAGTTACAACATCTAAAGACGTCAGCAATGACTACAGCAGGATGAACATTTTTTTTGGAGGCTAGTGTCTTAAATTAATATGAATTAATATGACATCTTAAACGAGTGTCTTGCTAACTTGGACACGATGTTAACTGCGTTCTGTACCTGCTAGATTCACTCTTCCCTACAAGTTACTATACAGTAAGACCTTTGGCTGTCAAAGATTTGCCCCATGGTTTGGAGATACCAGACAAACAAAATGGTCAGAAGGATCCTGTTAGAACATGGCTTTGGGGCAGAGCTAAAACATTGGGTGGGAAAAAAAAAAGAAGAGAAAAACATTCTGTAGATTCATGGCAAAACGGGTTCTCGTTACACCTTGTTCACCCCTTGCCAACATGCCTGAAGAGTCACTGAATGTCTTGTGAATGATAAGCTGTACAAATGTGCATCATCTGGTTGTGCTTCATGTTCAAAATTTTGCATTTATGCAATGCAGCACATGATTGTGCCACCCAGGACAAAAAAAACTGCCTCGACACCCTCGTCACAATCGGGACTGCGACATAGCAAGAAAGAACAGCGTGACAGCGCCGCCTAAAATCTACCGCCTAAAATCCACTGCAAAAGTAACAGACGTATGGACTCCTGACCTTGCGCCCATCCCTCAGTGACGACTAAGTGTAGTCCCGTCACAACGGCATGGGAAGGCCCGTCAAAATTCTGTAGCGAGATCCTTCTTGAGACCTGCTGAGTCTCACGTGGAGGAGACGGCATTACAGGGTACCAGCTGAATATGGTTCCACCTTAGAACCTGTGCATGGCCGTGTTGGTTTCTCTTCTCTTCAGCTCCTCCCTGTAGCAGTAAGAGCAGTAGTTGCAGGTTTCAGGGTGTCCGTAATAGTTACAGCTTGGTGTTCGGCACCGGATTGACTGCAGGTTTGCCAATCCGCCGGCGCTGCCCAGAGAATAGTGCCTGACTGGAGGAGGACCACCGCGGCTGTCCGGTCCTGACAGCAAGCCATTGGCGTACGCGCCACCAACTGACTCACTGTGGAAGTCAGGTACATCCTGCTGATGGGTGTAAGAGGACGAGAAGCAAGGTGCTGCACAGGCAGGGGTGGGTGGATGGTAATGAGCATGAGCATGGACAGGGCCTTGGTTCAAGGGGCAGTGGCGTGGTAGGGTGGCGTAAGATGGCAGGCCTGGGTAGGTGGATGGTGAACCGCCAGCTTGCTGGCGCCGGGCATCCATGTAATTGGGAATGTGAAGGTGCTGGGGAAGCGGTGCGGGCGAGTGCTCGAGGAAGGTTGCTCTGGGAATGGGCACAACCCCTGTATACAGTGATGGGGTAAAAGAGGGTGACTTGAGGGTGTTATAATGCGGATGTGGTGCTTCCGTTACATCCTCTTTTACATCAAAGCCCCGGAAACCAGATTCTGGTGGCTCTTTCTTGGGCTGGGCTCCATTAATCAGCCCTTTGCGCTCAGCCTCCCTTTTCTGCTCCTGCTCCGCATGGAAACGTTCTTCAGCATCCACCAGGTATCGCTGAATCATCTCTTCCTGGTACGGCTGCCGGTCGCTGGTAGTCAGAAGGCCAGCAAAAATGTATCGCCTTTCGCCTTGCATAGCTGCACGCAGGATGCTCAGACTCGCCTTTACGTCTGCGCTGTACTTATACGAGTCACCTTCAGAAGAGCTGTTTCCGTTCTGCGAGGACGGAGACCCTTTGCCAGAGTCTTCCGAGCCGGGATGGGCTGAGGGAGAGCCTTCTTTACCGTCCTTGCTGTCTTTGCGTCCGCGAAGGGATCCTTTTTTCTTTTCCGCACCTTCAGGCTTGGCAGAGCCAGCTGTCCCAGCTTTTCCTGTCATTAAACCACCCACGTTCTTCTTCAGCTTGCTGCCCAAACTCTTGCCAAAGCTGCCCAGCTTGTTGGCCACTGAGTCAGCCCTCTTCTTATCTTTATCTTTATCTTTGTCTTTTTCTTTGTCTTTTTTGTTCTTCTCCTTAACCATCGTTCCGGTCGAGCCGCTGCTTGAGGAACTCGAGGAGCTGGAGGATTTACCTGCTGTTCCACTGCTGCTGCCCGTTGCGCTGCTGTCCCCATTTCCATTGGAGCTGCTACTCACAGACTCTTTATCGGATTCCCCCGAGTCAGGGGGCGTGCGAGCGTCTTCGCCGGCCGAGGCGGTAGGAGACTCGGGCTGGGCCAGAGGTGCTTGCTGTAGGGGGCAAGAATATAAATAAGAGTTATATAAGGAATGGGTCTAGTTATGCTTGTTAGCTTCAGCCAAGTCAGGTCATGCTAACATGTTCCCAGTGCACCAGATAAAAGCAGACAATGTTAGGTGTATATTCTCTGGTTGAATTGATGGTGATCTCAAGTAAGATCTCACCTGTACCTCACACATCAGAGGAAGCCACGTTACATTCATGTAGGTGTGCAGCAGGTGGAGCTTCGCCTCCAGGGATAAAGTAACACTGAAAAGAGAGATGAAACCTCAGGCTAAAATTCATAATAAATGAATAACAATAATTAGTATAACCAAGGAACGTTTGAGAATTCAAGTAATGAAGGATGATTTGATAAATAAGTACTCGTCATTGATGCCATTTACCATCTGTGTTCTATTAATAGCAAGTGTTTAAGTGATTACACTACACGAGGTATTCGCCGTCTGTAATCCAGCACGTCCTGAATACTCAAAGCATCTTAAACTACACTGTGTTTAAAAAAACCGGCCCCCTGAAACTTTTTGTTATAACTTCAATAAAACGGCTTTAATATCGAAAAAACGTTTGTACAAGCAATCTACACGT
>JAOVVG010000027.1:15681220-15691440 GCA_028566375.1 Leptodoras nelsoni
CTGAAAAAAATAATAAATCCTAGGGTATATATTTTGTTTAAACACATTTTGTCTATATATATATATATATATATAGAGAGAGAGAGAGAGAGAGAGAGAGAGAGAGAGAGAGAGAGAGTGGTTTATAGTGCTGACTTCCTTACACCACTGAGCTCTTTCAGCTTTAGACCACAATGCGCCATTTCTACGCGCGCGCCTTTTTCTCCTGCGTGCCGCGTCATCACAGAGGGACGTAACGTACGTAGCACGTTGCCTGTAACCGCAACCAGGGTCACGTGACACCACAGAACCCAATCCAAAATGGCTTCCTCCCTGACATGCAGTAGGGTGTACATGCAGGAAGTAGGAAGCGAATTGGGATTCGTTCGGGAATCATTCGTTTTAGTAAAATACATAAAATAAATATTTGATTTGGAAACGAATTACGTCTCAAAATATATACAACAAAATATTTTCATCAGCGCTTTATAGACTATAGTATATCAGACTATAATAACTGATTTTTTAAAGAAATGTATAACAGATTTAAATAGTATCCGTTTCCGTTTCACCAGATGCTAATAGAAGTTAATACGAATTTCAAAGCATCCTTCATCATTCATTTGCCCTCCGTGTCGTTTCCATGGCAGCCATGACAGTCCAGTCCAGTCCATTCGTACCCATAGGTCTAAAAGGGTGCCCTTACGTCAGGTTACCAAGGAGACCAAAGACGAGCACGTGCCCAGTATATAAAAAGGGGGCGTTAGACGGAAGCGGCGCATTGAGGCTGCAGCATCACGGAGAGCGCTCGGTGCGTAGGTAAGTTAGTTCCTGCTACTTTGCGCATGAAGTTCGTACTATTTTAAAATTTATTTTACAATAATACAAGAATATGTTACGGAAAATATTTTAGCTAATATCAATAACGCTTGTAAAGAAGGAGAAAAGCCAGAGGAAGACGATGTGCCCTTCCTGCTGTGTTTAGGCCGCGGTCCAAGGACGCATCTTGGTTATATGAATGGTTATATAATCATTAATGCTGTAAGGAAGCTGCTGACGTTAGAACAATCCTTACAGTTTAACTGATGCTGCTGACAGCCCGAGCTAAAGGATGCTAGCTGTAGTTCATAAATATTCAACTGCCTGCTTGTGAGGTAAAATAAAAAAGCTGCAGAATGAATAAAGCATGAACCAGTCAGGGATTACTTAAACCCCAGAGCGGAAGGAGGTCCTTTTTTTGCACTGGGTGTAATATAAAATGTTGTGTGTTTGCTTTAAAATAATAATAATAATATATATATATAAACAGGGCGGAAATGATAAAAAAAAATCAGGAAGCGTAGTGGTGTACGTGCGTCGCGAGCTTTACGATGAGCACGCGCTGCGTCATCATCTCTCCAGAACGTGCCATCAGACCCAGCAGAAATAATCATTAGTCTATAATTATATAGCAGTCTATGTATTATGTGTTATGTATTATTAATATAATCTATACTGTAAAATATCTTCATCACTAATGCATCCGGACATCCACACGGTGGTGGTGGTGGTGGTAATAATAATAATGATGACGGTGATAATGGTATTAGCGACTTCTTAATCCTTCTGCTTTCACAAGAAAGTAATAAACACCTCGTTTTTCGATGCGTGCATTATTTGTTTCTTATATTAACACTTTTACATCCACTGTGAAGGTCGGCATCTACAGTCAAGGTCAGACATTAATGTTTTTACACATCCGCGTCTCAAATTAATGCTCGTTCCCTACATTTGAGCACTTGGATCCTATTTCAAACGCACACCTGAACGCCCTACGTAGTGCACTTAATGTGGCATTATGAGTCATTTGAGACAAAGCCAGACAAAATTCAGGTCTGCGCTGAATTCTGCGCTTATCTGAACTGAAGTGTTCGTGTTGAAGTAACTGAAGTTTATTATAATGATTTTTATAGACTTTGGAATGGTGTGTCTGATATTTTTGTGATGTCTGGTGGTCTTTATGGGTCACTCGAGTCTTAAATGGCGCAGTTTGTGTACGTGCTGAACGTCAGGTCTGTCTGATGCTGATGCAAACCGGAACTGGTATGAGTCGGATCGTCCGAGGGGGCGGGGCTTTCCCTTCATCCGTTCCTTATATTTTACGAATTTAACATTTTATACTGCTTCATATTCATAATTATTACCCATGCCAAGATGTACAAGCTATATAATAAACTATTATTACTTTTAATCTTTTATTATGTCTTTAGATTTCTTTTGCGTGGCATTGTGAATCTTTACGGAGCTCATGAATCGATTCATTGAATCGATTTATTGATTCAGATTCATTCTATATTTTTATTTCTTTCTAGTGTAATTTTGTCCTGCTTTTAAAGCATGGCATTATCGCGAACATATAATATAATTGGGTAAAAACCATTAGTCTTGATTAGGATAGTCTGATAATGAAGATTGATCAGCAGCAATGATTCACTAATGATTCGATTCACTTTTGATTCGTGATTCATTATGTGTCTGTGCAGCATGACCTGTTGCTACTGTTAAAGCATGATATCATCATATACATCCATTATGATGTATACGAGAGTTTTGGTGCGGATTATAAGTTCAAAAGAGAATCTAATCTAGGAGTGGAGTAATTTCTTTTTCTATTACTATTAAGTGTTAATGAGTGTTATTATAGTGTTATTAGAGCCTCTGTGGAGCGTTACAGGATATGCATGTTCTGTAGAACTACTCATAGACACGGAGCGTATGGAGTATTACTAGATCCGGACCGATCTGCAGTCGTGATGTGGTGTGCAGGACGACGCAGCGCGCTGCACGTGCGTCCACTGGGGCGTCCCCTGCTGTGTCCTTCGTCTCACTGACCTCAGTGCAGCATGAGACTGAGACTCATCTGCAGCTCTTACGCTTCATCAGCTCAAAATATCCGACAGTGGAAAGCATTGACTAAACAAACCAGTTAAGGGGGCTGCGTGGCATTTAGTATGTGCATGGGGTTGTAAGTGTGTGTGTGTGTGTTTTTCTAAGGTGTGTGCTGTGCGCTTCACCTCCTCTCTAGTGGAAAATTACTGAAAGAGAGAGAGAGAGTGAAGGAGGGAATGAAGAGACAGACAGTTTGCAAAGGGGAAAGTTTAGTAATGCTGTAGGAGTGAGATGACACAACCTATTTCTTCCTGGTGTGTATAACAATTTATTACACACACACACGTTAAAATTAGGATTGGAAATGACTTGTGCAGGTGAGTATGAGCCATATCCTGTATGATGTGTAGGAGTGTTCATGTGTTCATGTTTAAACTCCTGAAAGGATACAGGATATTTTTATTGCAGTAGGTATGAAGGTGTATAAATGGCCACACCGTGACACAGCGCTTCCTCAAAATGGCTCCCGGACCCCTCCCTTCACTCTCTGCTCACACGTCCGTGGGGATGGCTGACCCAGACAGACTGTTCTGGATGAGCAGCTTGTCTTTGGGTTGATTCACCCGGCATGAGACCAGATTTCCTCTCAGAAATGAAGCTGGAGTTTAGTTTAAAGCAGCTGTATGCAGTTTTTTAGAGCTGCTGTCTGTAAAACAGTAATGAGAGACTTTTCCTGATCCACCCACACAACCCCAGTCACTCTGTTATATCTACATACTCTGATCTGGAGGCAGGAGCGTACAGGACAGATCTTTCCCGGCTTGGGGGCGGAGCTTGTTTCTGTCCCTGAAAAAACGTTAGCAGAAGGAATTAAAGTAAAGTAATGCACGACATCCCAGTTAACAATACAACAGGATCGACTTTAGACAATTATAATCGTAAATATATAATTATAATTTATTTTATGAATTACTATTAAACCTGTTACCATAGAAACACTGAACAGATGCAACAGATTATAAAAGAACATAAATTAATATAACATGAATAACACATGATGGAAGTTTTATTATTTATTTATTTATTTATTTATTTTTTGACTAGTGCAAAAATAAAATTTGTTCAAGTTACATATATTTATTAATAATAATGATGATAATGATAATAATATGAGTGCCTTTGTCCCACTTGCGTATGGAGTGCGGTGTAGAAGGTCAGGAGCGGTTGTATGGAGTGCGGTGTAGAAGGTCAGGAGCGGTTGTATGGAGTGCGGTGTAGAAGGTCAGGAGCGGTTGTATGGAGTGCGGTGTAGAAGGTCAGGAGCGGTTGATCTCGGCGTCGTGGTGCAGAGGAGGGACTCGGGAACAAAACACTGGTTTGTTTGGTGGTCCAGTATAATTAATAACGCTCGGCCGTTTCTCCTGATCTGTTTAGCGATCTGTCTCTCCGTCACCTGATCTCACCTCCCACCGCTCCTTACATCAAAGCTGAACACGAAACCAGAAGGAAAAGTGAACAAAGCTAGGAAGGAAAACTGCAGTGCTCGACATTCTTCATGTCCTTGGTCAGATATCATGTGACACATCGCTGTAATTTCAGACGCCGCCCACTGAAGAGGCTGGAAGAGCAGCAGTGCACATGAGCGCAGCTTATTGTCCTAATTTATTCATCGCTATAGCCCTAAATCACACGGTGTTAAAAACAAAACATCTTTAATACAGGACGTTTTCTTTACGGAAATGTTTAACATTTATGGAAGGAGTCTCCAGTGCCAGACACGTCATATAAACATAGACTGACAGATAGAGAGATAGATAGACAGAGAGAGATAGAGAGATAGATAGACAGGCAGATAGACAGATAGAGAGATAGACAGGCAGAGTGATAGACAAATAGAGAGAGAGATAGACAGGCAGATAGATAGATAGACAGGCAGATAGAGAGATAGATAGACAGATAGAGAGATATATAGACAGGCAGGCAGATAGAGAGATAGATAGACAGATAGAGAGATATATATAGACAGGCAGGCAGATAAATAGATAGATAGACAGGCAGATAGAGAGATAGATAGAGAGATATATAGATAGACAGGCAGATAAGTAGAGATATAGATAGACAGGCAGATAGAGAGATATATAGACAGACAGAGAGATAGATAGACAGATAGAGAGAGATAGATAGACAGGCAGATAGATAGAGAGGTAGACAGGCAGATAGAGAGATATAGATAGACAGACAGAGAGATAGATAGATAGACAGATAGAGAGAGATAGATAGACAGGCAGATAAATAGAGATAGATAGAGAGATAGACAGGCAGATAGAGAGATATATAGATAGATAGAGAGATAGACAGACAGACAGAGAGACAGATAGATAGACAGGCAGAGAGATGGATAGATAGACAGATAGAGAGAGAGATATAGATAGACAGGCAGATAGATAGAGAGATGGATAGACAGGCAGATAGAGAGAGATATAGACAGATAGAGAGAGATATAGATAGACAGACAGAGAGATAGATAGATAGACAGGCAGATAGATAGAGAGGTAGACAGATAGAGAGAGATAGACAGGCAGATAGAGAGATATATAGACAGATAGATAGACATACAGACTGAGAGAAAGATAGATAGACAGGCAGATAGAGAGAGAGATAGACAGGCAGATAGATACGTGTGTGTGTAGCATGAGCATGAAATGTAAGTATAAACAGATAAAAAGCATGACGTGTCGTTCTTTCACAAACTGAAAACAGTAATCTGAGGAATTGCTGCGGTGTAAAGGCAATAAAACACTTCAGGTCCGGCTAATCAACGAGACGGTGTTGATGATTTTCCTGTAACAGCACCACACTGAGTGTGTTATATCTGAACATTCGGAGAGCACGGCCTGTCTGAAGGACCGGAGAGATTAGGATTATCCACCTGTGTCAGACACTCGTCAGATTAGGAGGTTATTACAGTGTCTGACGATACACTGAGCCGCGTGCAGGGCAGTGTGACTCGTCAGAGAAGAGCGGAGCTGCTGCAGCGACACCAGATCCTTTACGTTTCACCATCACCGGTACCGTATTCGTAGCTGTGTGAGAGTTTGGGGATTTTAATCCAAATTTAAACACGTGTAAACAGAAACGCATCCATAAACCAGTTGTTTACGTTGTTTCTGTTCACCGTGTTGCGCTGTTACAGACAAATAATCAACAATGAGGTGAGGCGGATGTCCTGGTGCTCGTGTTGGACTTTAATACTGACCCGAACGGACTCTGTGCTGCAGTAACGCCCCAGATTCACCCCAGGGGCTCTGGTAAACTTAAGGATGTTGTAATATCCTGAATGGTGTCGTTTATGCTGCAGCAACTCAAAGATTGCTTCATTTGGACAATACAACGTGGACGTTTTGATTCTGGATTGTGATTGGTTGTTGATTATGACACTATAACACTAGTGCAACTGTAATTCTCAGGGTTACATTACGTTTAACAGCACCACACACACAGGGTGTGTTCCTTACTTATTACACTGTAATCCACAGACGGTGTCGTTGGTGTTGATGTTTCCAGTTTCTTAGATGAAGCACTTCCTGTGCTCTCTCCCACAGGCCACGCTTATCTTAAACACGCCTTATATGGTCGGATGGGAACGCTCTGGGTCTAGTTTATTCAGGTTGTGTAACTCCTACTGCTCCTGAGTTGTAATAGATTTCTGACGTGCTGCGACTCGCTTCACAATTTGAGTTTGTTTAGGCGTGACGGGCAAGAACCGCATTTTCACATTTGTTTCATTTTTATAGCACCGCCTCCGTAAGGCTTGTCATGTTTCCTGTTCATGTTTCACCAGGAATCAAACCAAGTGCTTCGTTTTAAAGTTATAAGGACTGTAAGGAGTCACTCGGGGGTGAACGGAGACACCCAGCCTGTTATTCAGTCTCCTTTCAGTGACAGAACAATAGATCTGAGTCTGAGCCAAGCTCCTGAAAGTTCACGACTTCCCCGAGCTGCATGCTAACGACAGGCAGAGCGACAAGATGGCCTCGAGCACAAAGCCCAAATCACAGCCTCTGTACAAGCTCTTCAGAAAAACTCAGAGGGAACTTTTACACTCTTGGGTAGAAGATTGCAGGTTAAAGACAGTAAAATGGGCATGATAATGTCTGATACTGAATAAAACCAGTTTTCTATGAAAAACTGGATTTAACGCAGTATAAATTAAGTGTATTGTCTACACAATGAATACACACTCCTGGTGTTATGAATGGCGTGGTGGAGTGAATGGACTGAATAATGGAGACGCTGATGCAGAACAGAAAAAGGCACATTTAATAAACAATAGGACAAAGGCATGGGATAACCAAACTAGAGTCCAGGGGGAAACGGGGAATAACGCACGGAGGCGTGGACGCGTGGAAACGCGTGGGCGCATGAAAGCGTGTGGGTCTCGGCCATGAGACGAGTGGCAGGAGACGTCCGGGGATGTGGGCGTCACGAAGATCCTGCCGGGAGATCACGCACGAAGCGTTGCGCATGGAAGCGCGGGGACGCGTAGAAGCGCTGGGGGCGCGAAGGGGCGTCGGGAGATGAGGCACGGTGCCAGATGGAACACGGGGGCGCGGTGCCGAAGGTCTCGGGCGACGAGACGCGTCGCTGGAAGACATCCGGAAGAAGTGGTCGTCGCGGAGATACCGCCGGGAGAAGTAGCACGGAGGCGCGGTGCCAGCTGATTCACGGAGGCGCAGCGCCTGCAAGGAAAAGATCCAGTCCAAACAAACTCAAACCGATTCAAACCAATATTTCCCGCCAGTCCCGGAACAAAAGGACCCATAAATAGAAAGACAAACGGAAAGGGCGGGACTAACGAAAACAGAAACGAAAATCGGATTCCTATCATCACGGAAATGGGCGTGATTCCTAACACCTGGGTTAACTGTGTATATTTTATATTATAAATATACTTTATATAAGTGTATATTTTCTCCCAGTTATTTCAGACATGCAATTTGAATCTGATTGTTTCTTGAAGTTTAAATAATGCACGTTTTTTTTTTCTGCAGGTCCTAACTTGCAACAAGAACAACCCACTAACCTGTAAGCATGTCGAACTTCTGCGTCGGAATCAACGGGTAAGCGAACGCAGGCACCGACGAACACGTCACGTGTTAAGTCACGAGTTATGTTTTTTTAAATACAATGTCTTTGTTTTGTCAGATTTGGCCGCATCGGCCGCCTGGTCCTGAGGGCCTGCCTGCAGAAAGGAATTAAAGTGGTGGCCATCAACGACCCCTTCATTGACCTGAAGTACATGGTGAGGTTGGACCTCCTGACCTTGTAATTCTTCAGCATGTGAGTGAAGGTTGTAGAGCTCACCATGTTGGAACGATTGTGTTCTCCGACAGGTGTACATGTTCAAGTACGACTCCACCCACGGACGCTACAAGGGAGAGGTGCATCAAGAGGACGGCAAGCTCGTCGTCGACGGACAGGCTATCTCCGTTTACCAGTGGTGAGGGTCAAACACAGGATTTAGTGCTTCACGATAAGCTTAGAAGAAAAGCATTCCGGTGTGTGATGTGTGTAGAGGTGTGTGTGTGTGTGGATTTCCTCTGCCTGTACAAAGAGCCGCGAATCCTCACATTGTTACACGGCTTTGTGGTTTGGCGTCAGGACAGAAAACACACGTCCCAACCACTGCATGAAGTCCCAGTTAACCTGAACCCTTATTTCTGTTCTCAGTATGAAGCCCGCTGAGATCCCATGGGGTGACGCCGGCGCTCTGTACGTCGTCGAGTCCACCGGAGTCTTCCTCAGCATCGAGAAAGCCTCTGTAAGTCTCATCATCACAGCAAGAAGTTATTCTTTCTTCACCTCGAGTCATAATCCTGCATATGCGTTCTCTACGCTCTCTACAGGCTCACTTGCAGGGCGGAGCCAAGCGCGTGGTAGTCTCCGCCCCCTCCCCCGACGCCCCCATGTTTGTCATGGGAGTCAACGAGGACAAGTACGACCCCTCCAGCATGACCATCGTCAGGTGAGTACAGCCTTTAAACTCATTGATTGCACCAGCAGGGATTAACCTATAGGTTATTAAATAAACCAGATGTACAGAATTGTAGACGTGTTTTAATACACAGATAATTATTTTATTAAACTCTTTTATTAAACTTAATTTCTACATTTCTTAATCCATGATTCAAATTATTTAAAAAAACTTGGTGCAACCCAGCGTCGTCTTGACTGCACGTTTAACTAATAAGAGAATTTTTGTAATCACATGATTACTGGTTACTAGACGTTTTCAGTTTTGTGCATGTTCTTTGAGTAATAATGAGTACTAATGATAACCCGGATGCCTGGTGGTGTGTCTGACAGCAATGCATCCTGCACGACTAACTGCTTGGCTCCTTTGGCCAAAGTCATCCATGACAGCTTTGGTATCGAGGAGGCTCTCATGGTAAGGATCCTTTCTGTAGCTTTAGAAATTATTTACCTTTAGATCGAAATTGTTACACACAGAAAGCTTAAACACTCCAAGTCTGATGTGGTATTCCAGTACTGTGGTATTCCAGTACTGTGGTATTCCAATATTGTGATATTCCAGTACTGTGGTATTCCAGTACTGTGGTATTCCAGTACTGTGATATTCCAATACTGTGGTATTCCAGTACTGTGGTATTCCAGTACTGTGGTATTCCATTACTGTGGTATTCCAGTACTGTGGTATTCCAGTACTGTGATATTCCAATACTGTGGTATTCCAATACTGTGGTATTCCAGTACTGTGGTATTCCAGTACTGTGATATTCCAATACTGTGGTATTCCATTACTGTGGTATTCCAGTACTGTGGTATTCCAATACTGTGGTATTCCAATACTGTAGTATTCCAGTAATGTAGTATTCCAGTCCTGTGGTATTCCAATACGGTGGTATTCCAGTACTGTGGTATTCCAATACTGTAGTATTCCAATCCTGTGATATTCCAGTACTGTGGTATTCCAATACTGTGGTATTCCAATATTGTGGTTTTCCAATACTGTGGTATTCTAATACTGTGGTATTCCAATACTGTAGTATTCCAGTACTGTGGTATTCCAGTCCTGTGGTATTCCAATACGGTGGTATTCCAGTACTGTGGTATTCCAATACTGTAGTATTCCAATCCTGTGATATTCCAGTCCTGTGGTATTCCAGTCCTGTGGTATTCCAGTCCTGAGGTATTTCAGTACTGTGGTATTCCAATACTGTGGTATTCCTGTGGTATTCCAATCCTGTGGTATTCCAATCCTGTGGTATTCCAGTCCTGTGGTATTCCAGTACTGTGGTATTCCAATACTGTAATATTCCAGTACTGTGGTATTCCAGTACTGTGGTATTCCA
>JAOVVG010000028.1:278123-301159 GCA_028566375.1 Leptodoras nelsoni
AGCGGAGTGACGGTGAAGAGTGTCTGTGTGTTTATCTCTGAGCGGAGTGACGGTGAAGAGTGTCTGTGTGTTTATCTGAGTGGAGTGACAGTGACATCACCGGTGTAACAGCTGTTAACTCTTTCAGACCTGCAGCCGGACCGGGTGGATGTGGGGAAGATCTCCTTCTGCCCTGCTGAGGTGCTCGGTCACGGTACTGAGGGAACCTTCGTCTTCAGGTGAGAGGCGCTGAGTTCTGCGCTCTGATTGGTCAGAAGTGCTGTCTAGAATGCCGTGATTGGCCAATCAGAATCAGGAATTAGACAGAAGAGGAGTAATCAGCGTGTGTGTGTGTGTGTGTGTGTGTGTGTGTGTGAAGAGGTCAGTTTGACGGGCGACACGTAGCAGTGAAGCGTATCCTGCCCGAGTGCGTGGAGTTTGCCGAGCGCGAGGTTCAGCTGCTCAGAGAATCAGACGAGCATCCCAACGTCATCCGCTACTTCTGCACCGAGCGCGACCGCCAGTTCATCTACATCGCCATCGAGCTGTGTGCTGCCACCTTACAGCAGGTGTGTGTGTGTGTGTGTCACATGACCTTGGTATAAACACACCAGTTGTTCAGTACGTCACAGTCTGGGTTATAAAAATAAATAAATCCCGTGGCGCTCCCACCACCGTGCTTCACACGTTTACCATGACGACCCATTTTTCCCAGTAAAATCCCTCCCAGTTCCAGGTTTTAGTATTCTCCTGTAAATGTGTGTGTGTGTGTGTGTGTGTGTGTATGTGTGTGTTTGCAGTATGTTGAAGACCCGAGCTGTCCGTACTCCAGGCTGGACCCCGTGACCCTGCTGGAGCAGACGATGTGCGGACTCAACCACCTTCACTCGCTGAACATCGGTGAGTTCCCGTCGCCAATAGCGACAGGATCCGCTTCACGTCCACGCGGTCTGAAGCTCGCTCTCTTTATTCTGTCTTTCAGTCCACAGAGACTTGAAGCCCCGGAACATTCTCCTCTCCACCCCAGGAGCGCTCGGGCGCGTGCGAGCCGTGATCTCCGACTTCGGGTTGTGCAAAAAGCTTCCGGACGGCCGGAACAGTTTCAGCCTGCGCTCCGGAATCCCAGGAACGGAAGGCTGGATCGCTCCGGAGTTACTCACCGGGGTCGAGAAAGGAAACCCTGTATGATGATGATGATAATAAATATAATAATAATAATAATAATAATAACAATAACAATAATAATAATAAATATAACAATAATAATAAATATAATAATAATAATAATAACAATAATAAAAAATAATAATAGCAATAATAAAAAAAATTATAAATATAATAATAATAATAATAATAATAATAATATATATAATAATAATAATAAATATAATAATAATAATAAATATAATAATAATAATAACAATAATAAAAAAATAATAATAAATATAATAATACTAATAAATATAATAATAATAACAAATATAATAATAATAATAATAACAATAATAAAAATAAATATAATAATAACAAATATAATAATAATAATAAATATGACAATAATAATAAATATAATAATAATAACAATAATAAAAAATAATAATAAATATAATAATAATAATAATAATAATACATTTAATAATAATAATAACAAATATAATAATAATAATTTTAAATATAACAATAATAATACATATAATAATAATAATAACAATAAATATAATACTAATAAATATAATACTAATAAATATAATAATAATAATAATAATTGTAAATATAATAACAATAATAAATATAATAATAATAATAACAATAATAAAAATAATAATAATAATAAAGAATATAATAATAATAATAAATATAATAATAATACATATAATAATACTAATAATAATAATAAATATAATTATACTAATAATAATACATATAATAAAAATAATAATAATAATAATAATAATAATAAAGAATATAATAATACTAACAATAAATATAATAATAATACATATAATAATACTACTAATAATAATACATATAATGATACTAATAATAATAAATATAATAATAATAATAATAATAATAATAATAATAATAATAATAAATAGCGGTGCCGTGATTACAGTAACACCACCCTGGTGTTGATTATTTTCCTATAACGGCACACCATGAAGTGTGTTATTTATTAGAGAACATGGAGGCAGTGACTGATACCCTGTGTGTGTGTGTGTGTGTGTGTGTGTGTGTGTGTGTGTGTGTGTGTAGACGAGCGCGGTGGACGTGTTCTCGGCAGGCTGTATGTTTTATTACGTGGTGTCCGGAGGGCAGCACCCGTTCGGGGACACGCTGCGGCGTCAGGCTAACATCCTGTGCGGAGCGTACAGTCTGGAGAACTTCATGGAGGATATACACGGTGGGAGGAGTTTACTCATCATGTCGATGACACGTTCAGGTTTAGCCACGCCCACTCACTGAACTGCTGTTAAATATCAATAAAATACATTTATATAATTGAATAATAAATATCATCAAATAAAATATAATTCAATACATCAAATTAAAATAAATAAATGTATAAATATAATATAATTAAAATGAATTTATATAATAATAAATATAATTAAGTGAAAATATTATTACATACACTAAATTAAAATAAATAACATTATAAATATAATATAATTAAAATGAATTTGTAGAAAAATAAATATAATTAAGTAAAAAGTATAATTAAATACATCAAATTTAAATAAATAACATGCATATAAATATAATTAAAATAAACTTATATTATAATAATAAATATAATTAGATGTAAATATAATTAAGTACATCAAATTAAAATAGATAACATTATAAATATAATAAATATAATTTAAATAAACTTATAATAATAAATATCATTAGATAAAAAAATAATTAAGTACATCAGATTAAAATAAATAACATAATAAATAATTTAAATGAATTTATATAATAATAAATTTAATTAAGTAAAAATATTATTACATCCATTAAATTTAAATAAATAACATTATGAATATAATAAATGTAATGAAAATAAATGTATAGATATAATAAATATAATTAGATAAAATATAATTCAATACATCAAATTAAAATAAATAACATGCATATAAATATAATTAGATATAAATATAAGTACATCAAATTAAAATAAATAACATTACAAATATAATAAATATAATTTAAATGAATTTATATAATAATAAATATAATTAAGTAAAAATATACATACATTAAATTTAAATAAATAACATTATAAATATAATAAATGTAATGAAAACAAATGTATAGATATAATAAATATTAGATAAAAATATAATTCAATACATCAAATTAAAATAAAGAAATGTTTAAATATAATATAATTAAAATGAATTCGTAGAAAAATAAATATAATTAAGTAAAAAGGATAATTAAGTACATCAAATTAAAATAAATAACATTATAAATATAATAAATATAATTTAAATAAATGACATATACAGTTGATAAATGTGTGTGTATGTGTGTGTGTGTGTGTGTGTAAAGGTCTTTAAATGAGACTCTGCTTTGGAAAATCGATGGTTTTGTTCTTGTATTTATTTCCTTATTTATTTGCGTGTGATTGTAGAGGACGTGGTGGCCAGAGATTTGATCGAGATGATGATCAGCGCCGATCCAGAGTCGCGCCCGTCCACCGCCTCCGTGCTCAAGCATCCGTTTTTCTGGAGGCCGGACAAACAGCTGCAGTTCTTTCAGGTCCGGAAGACTGAAGAGTGAAAAAGTTCAATACAGAATAGAATTCTACAGAATAGAAGTTATTTTAATTTTAATGTGTATTAATGTGTGTGTGTGTGTGTGTGTGTGTTAGGACGTCAGTGATCGTATAGAAAAGGAGCCAGCGGAGAGCCCCATCGTGGTCCGTTTGGAGACGTCGGGCCGGCCGGTGGTCAGAACCAACTGGAGGATGCACATCTCGGCGCCCCTACAGGCCGGTCAGTGCAACTGCAAGCGTTTTCATTTGGCTGGATGTTCGCTACACCCTTTCTACAGCACTAATCCTAAAATAAGACCTTCTGTTAGTCCCAGTGCAGACAGTAAACGCTTCTAACCTAAACGCTGGTCAGGGGACGTTAGCGCAGGAGTGTGAAACACGGTACCCGTGTGAGCGGTAGAGGAGTAGACGAGTGACGGCGTCTCTTTTTCTCTCTCTCTGTCTGTCAGATCTGAGGAAATTCCGCACGTATAAAGGACACTCGGTCCGAGACCTGCTCAGAGCCATGAGAAATAAAGTGAGTACTTTTACACCACCACCACCATCATCATCATCGACACTGCGTTTCCATGGCAACGTGTGACATCATCTCGACCACACAAGCCTCGTTAAAACGTGTTTGGTTTAACATGACCTGACTCTGTGTGTGTGTGTGTGTTTCAGAAGCATCATTACCACGAACTCCCACCTGAGGTTCAGGCGACGCTGGGTGAAGTCCCAGAAGGCTTTGTGGCGTATTTCACCTCCCGCTTCCCGCGTTTACTGCTGCACACACACACTGCACTGAGCATCTGTGCTCCTGAGAGACCCTTCCACCCCTATTACCACAACTAAACCCCCACACACACGTCCTATATAGGAGGAGTGGAATAGACACCGAGTGTCCCATGCGTCCTGATTCGGAAAAAAGACTTTCAGGGAACGCCTGGTGCCATGTGATCGTCATGGAAACGGTCCTGCGAGGGTTCTAGTATAGAGTATAATCAGCTTCAGCCCCGTTAACAAGTCGGTCTATCCCCGTGCCTACACGACGAGTCAGTCGAGCGTTAATCACGAGAGCTGAACCTTTCTACAATGGAGTGTTACAACCTGGACACGTGAAGCGTGAAGCATGGTGGTGGGAGCATGGTGATAGTTTAGCACGGCGACGGCGTCTTCTTACCACAGTGTTGATTAACAGCGTCCCAACTTCAGTGGAATTGGGGCTGTATTAAACGCCTGGGCTTCTTTTTCTTTTGTGTACCATCACTAAAGTGTTTTAATCATTTTTAGAGCCACGCCCTTCGACTGCATTCTTTAAACTCCAATAAAGGAAAAGCGAGTGTGTTACTGTAAGGAGGCGAGAGACGGCTTTATTTATTATTTTATACAGTTACACCAAGCTCTGTTTTTTAAACGTGGATGGAGATTTCATCCAGCTGGGAAATAAATCTCTTTAAGCTTGACCTGTTCTCCTGTGTGTGTGTGTGTAATGAAGGAAAGCCCAGATTTCACCAAAAGGGAGCTTTATTAACTTGAATAGAGTCTGTTTAATACATGTGTTTAACTTGTGGCTCTCAGGTAAAGGCATAAAAGCTTTATAAAAACAGACAGACAGACGAAAAGGCTTCAAACACGTAAACAGAGTCAGCAGAAAGGAATGTACATGATACAGAGAGAGAGAACGAGAACGAGGGGGTGGTGTGGGTCAGCGGGCGGTGGACCTGACGGTGGTGGTAGTGGTAGTGGTGGGGGCAGCTGTGTTGGCGGCTGTGCTCTTGCAGGCCAGCAGTTTGTCCACCATGCTGCGTGCGTAGCGCAGGCGTGAGGCGAGCTCCTTACAGCAGCCGTACTCCTCAATCAGACTCGTCTTGTAGGTGCAGAACTCTCGCTGCTCGTTGATGTACGTCACGGCGCCCATGAGGGGACACACGATCAGCTTCGTGTGGTCCTACAGCCGGGAGGGGAAACGGTTCACGTGTCATGTTACGTCGGAATACGACTTATTGGATCGCACACGTATTGAAGCTAATTGATCATATTGGTGCTGAATTGAATCAGTCAGTGATGAGTCAGTGTATTGAATCAGTGGTGGTGAATCAAGTAACAATCAAATCAGCAGTGAGTAGTTGTAGTGAATCGTACTGTTGCTGAATCAAATCAGTCATGAATTGGTTTATTGAATAAAGTCCAAGTGATTCAATATAACTTCAACGCAAGACTGCTTTGAATCATTTTGTATTGATTCATGAATTGAGTCAAATTGAAACAAACTAGTCATGAATTGGTGTATTGAATCATTTGTACTGAATCAAGTCCAAATGATTCAAAGCAGTTTTGCGTTGAGGTTGCATTGAATCATACTGGTGCTGAATAGAGTCGAATTGAATCAAATCATTTATGAATTGGGGTATTGAATCAGTGGTGGTGAATCGAGTGAATCAAATCAGTCAGGAATGGAGGTGAATCAAATGAAACCAGCAGTGAGTCAGGATTGTATTGAATCATATTAATTGCTAAATCAAATCATTTATGAATTGGTTTATTGAATCAAGTCCAAGTGATTCAACATAACTTCAACGCAATACTGCTTTGAATCATTTTGTATTGATTCATGAATTGAGGCAAATGAGTCATGAATCATTAATTGGTGCTGAATCAAGTGACAGTGAATCATACCATTGCTGTATCAAATCAGTCATGAATTAGTGTACTGAATCATTTCTGCTGAATCAAGTCCAAATGATTCAAAGCAGTCTTGCGTTGAGGTTGCATTGAATCATACTGAATCGAGTCGAATTGAATCAAATCATTTATGAATTGGGGTATTGACTCGGTGGTGGTGAATCGAGTGAATCAAATCAGTCAGGAATGGAGGCGAATCAGATGAAACTGAATCAAATCAGCAGTGAGTCAGGATAGTATTGAATCATAATTCATAAGTGATTTGATTCAGCAATGAATCACTTATTGAATCATGTGGTGAATCAAGTCAGTGATTTAATACAACTTCAATGCAAGACTGATTTGAATCATGAATTGAGTCAAATTGAATCAAATGAGTCATGAATTGGTGTATTGAACCATACTGGTGCTGAATCAAGTGACAGTGAATCATGAGTAGTGAAGTGAATCATTTGGAACTGAATCGAATCACTAGTGACCTGAGGGCGTCCTGAATCATACTGGATGACCAGTGAACCCAGTTTAACCGCGTCATATCAGGAAACTCAAACCCGCTCCATCGGCAACACCAACCTGGAAGAAGTTGATCTGCACCGTTCCGTTGCTCAGGTGGAGCACGATGGCGCTCTTTGTGCGGAACCAGTGGCGTAGGTAGGGCAGGCGCGTCAGCTCGTCTCCGTCACGCGGCGTTATGTTAGCGCCGGCCTTCAGCAAGTGTTCGCTCATGTAGCTCCTGAAATACTTCAGCAGAGTGATCTAAAGGGGGAAAGTGGCTTTGAGTACAGGCCGGTGATGTGTAGGGAATAAACGGTACAGGAGGGAGTGCTGGGGAGGCGTGAGGAAGCACAGCCATACCTTTTTAGAGAGCGCGTTAGGGTAGGAGCGCACGCTGAGGTAAGACTCCGCCCCTCCGCGGTCGATGTACTGCAGACTGTCTCCGTCCGCGTACATGATCAAGCGTGTGGAGTCGTTGAACAAAACGCCGACGCTGTTGTCACACAGCTGATACCCTACAGAAGGAGAGAGAGAGAGAGAGAGAGAGAGAGAGACACACACACTCCTCAGTAACATCCATCATTATTATTCTTCTGAACCTGCATTGGTCTCAGTAAATGACTCAGAATCGACTCACTGATTCAAATGAGTCATTTGTTTCATGCTTTACCTTATTCTACAAGCATGGTGTGTGTTCTGGAGTTTTAGACAGACAAAAGGAGAAATCAAACGAAGTCGAGTCAGGCTGAATCAAATCAGGCAGGAATAGAGGTACTGAATCAGTGACTCATGAATCGAATCAGTCAGGAATCAATTGTAGTGAATCAGTGAATTGAATCATTCTTGATTCTGAATCAAACAGAGTGGTCCACAGTTTTAAATATGGAGTCATATACTGTGTGTGTGTGTGTGTGTGCGCGCTTACCTAGACCGTATTTATCGGAGTAATCGACCCATTTGCTGATCCAGAAGATGGGGATGCAGGCCGGGTCCTCGGCTTCCTCTGTTAGAAGAGAACACTCAGGATCAGACTTTAACGTACGGATTTAGAGGTACAGAACCCGAGACGGCGCGAGGACGTTACCTTGCCGTATGAGCTCTCGCTCCGAGGGCCTGGCTGCGTTGACGCTCGTCAGCTGCTGCAGCATGTCGGTCAGGTGGCAGTTGGCCGCTTCTGATGCGTCCCTGAATCAGAACAACCGGTCAGGACCCGATTCAGGAGAACGTACGTGGTTCTTTAATGATGGGTTCACGCGTACGCCTTACGTTAGCGCTTCCCAGTGGGCGTGGCCGACCCTCAAGGGGGAGCCAATCAATCACACAGCTGGGATTTTTAAAAACGCCGTATTTATCAGATTGTACAGTGTATTTCCACTCTGCGTACGTGTGAACCCACCCAGCACCCAGAATACAGAAGGAGGTACGCAGAACCCCGTGAACTCTGACCTTTGGGGAGGCTCCTCTTTCAGCGGCTGCTCCACCATTTTCTCAATCGGACTGTCAGTTTCTGTAAACAATCACCAGAACACAAAGCCATTTCAGCTCCGGAAAGCCAGCACAAAGACCTTACAGCAGAGTGTGTGTGTGTGTGTGTGTACCTCTGTTGTACGCAGAGAGCGGTTTGCGATGCAGGCCGGCCTCCAGGCTGGAGGGGGCGATGGAGAACCTCGGCGGGACTGTGAGGCAGGACGTCGGGAGCCTGAGCGGAACGTAACCCGAGGTGAAGAACTCGTCCGAGAGCAGGTCAGCGACGGAGGGGCGGAGCGTAGGGTCGGCGTGCAGCATCCGCCGGATTAGCGCTGTAGCCACGGGGTTAATGTGCTGCAGAGCGAGTGAGGGAACAACACCGTTATTCCAGGACACACATCTGTAATATGTTAAAATAATATAAAGCTCCTGTAGATAAACTGCACTCACCCTGGGGATGGTGTACTCGTTCTTCTTGATGCGGATGTACGTCTCCTTCAGGCACGACGTCTCGAACGGCGGCTTCCCGACCAGCAGCGTGTACCTAGCGTGCGACACAGCGTTGGGAATCAGAAAGCGTTTTCCTGAACGTGTCGAGGAGACGGCGGTGTGTGTGTGTGAGAGCGTTACGTACAGAATGCAGCCCAGGGACCAGACGTCCACCTCGAAGCTGTGGCCCTTCTTGCACAGCACCTCGGGGGCGATGTAGTTCGGCGTCCCACACAGTGTCTTCTTCCTCTCGCCATCGAACTCGATCCTGGCCGCCAAACCGAAGTCACCTGAGAGACGAGACAAGCGCATAAAACCCTTCATACTTCACGTACATCATACTTCATGGCGATAATAACGAGCAGGCCACTAAAACAAAGGGAAAGCATAAGCGTCCGGCTCACCGATCTTAACCTCCATGTCATCGTTGAGGAACAGGTTTCCCAGTTTGAGGTCTCGGTGGATGACTCTGTTGTTGTGGAGGTAGTGGACGCCCTGGATGGTCTGCTGCATGAAGTATCTCGCCTCGGGCTCAGTCACCGCTTTCCTGCGCTTGTGCAGCTCCAGCAGGGACTGGAAGGTCATTTAGAAACAATAAAACATTAATAAATTAACAGGCAACAGTCAGATCACATCTACCCAGGAATCACCATCACATCAGTGTGTGTGTGTGTATATACACACACACTATATATATATATGTGTGTAAGTAGAAATGATTATTAAAAATCTGTAATTATATAATTATAGCGATAATCCATTTCGTTTTTTCTGAATATTAATTTCCAAATCGTTATATATATATAAAAAAAAGTCGAAAAAATTAAAACTTTCACAAATCTAATTTTTCATAATAATTAAAAAAATAAATTATAATTAATAATTCTAATAAAATAAAAAAAAAAAAACACGTAAAAAAGAAAAATCTCTTTTACACCTATGCGTGTTTATCCCATTCAAACGCTAGCGTCCGTGACGTCACATCCGGTCGTTTAAAATCCACACCACACACACCCGCCAGGTGCACCGGAAGTTTTTTAAAATCCAAATTGTGCGGAAATAAACACTTTAAAACACAAAAAACCAACATCTTTATAAGATAATAAGAAATATATGTTTTATGTGAGGATGGTTAAGAAACCGTAGTTTCCGTTTTTGGTGCTTTAGTGTTAGTTAGCTGCGGCTGGCTGGGCAGTTCGACCGTTGGAGTTCAGCTAGCAAGAAAAACTGGGACGCTAACCTAACCTAGCATAGCGTAAGCGTGCTAATCAGGTAAATAACTGTTTACAAACACTTTTAAAGACAAGTGCTCCCTAACCCTTCTCCTGCAGATCTCCAGCACCACGAAGACAAAGTCGTCGTCCTCGAAGAAGCCGTGGAAGCCGACGATGTGCGGGTTGTCCAGGCTCTTGTGGATGGAGATCTCCGTGCTCATCTTCTCCTTCTGGTGCGGCTTCATCAGCAGCGACTTGGGCACGACTTTCCCGGCGAACACCTCCTTGGTGTCCATGTCTGTGATCTCGTAGCACTTGGCGAAGCCGCCCTTGCCCAGGAAGCGTCCCCGCATGTAGCGCTTCATGCTCCGCGGATCCACCAGGATGTCCGGGATCTCCTTCAGCGGAGCGCTCTTCGGGTCCACCTGTGAGGAAGGCTTCACCGCCTTCGCCATGCCAGCGCTCATTCTTTACCTTCTATCCCAACAGGCTGACTTTCTGCTTTCTGCTTCCTGCTAACAATAACGCCTCACCGGGACTGGACTCGGATTCGAATAAAAACTCCAACTGAAAGCCTGTTCCTGAAACCTGTCTGCTTATAAACACAATCCTAAACCAGGTACACACACTAACTCAACCGCGCCTACATTTATAGATCAATACTCAATTAAAAATGAATAATAAACGCGCAAAAACAACAATTATAACCCGTGCGCTTCTTCCTGACGCTCACTGCTGACACTGACTACTGCATCATTTTTAAATTCTGCCCTGCTCGTTAGCGACGCATCTGATTGGCTCGCACACTGGCGCCGCATCTGATTGGCTCTCGCGTTGCCGTCGCTTCTGATTGGCTCGCCCGATTTGAAAATCCAAGCGAGTGCAGCAAAGGATCATGGGAGAACATGGCGACGTCGTACTTCGTATTCATCCAGAAATGACACGGTCTTCTTATTTTTCTTCTATACAAAAATGTATTGTAATAAATTATTTTCTTTTAGTAATATAACGTTTTTTTTTATTATTTTATTTTACTAATTCGCTTAGTTATTAACAGGTACAGATTTGTATATATATAGTATAAGACAACTTCCGGTTCCGGTTGTAACACCGGTTATAGCAGCTGTAAACAGCCATTCTGTTAAATTTCTCTCTCTCTCTCTCTCTTTCAATTTCTCTTTCTCTTTCACACACAAAAGTTAAGAGCAAGAAACCTTCAGAAACTATAATTTCCCGAGAGGCTCTTACTGATAAATAACAGGATTAGAAAGATATAGAAAGTTCAGGACACGTTAGGCATTAGGTCAGGGTTCTTTTATTGTACCGGTGGTGACGAGGGGTTTCACACAACACGTTACGATGTACCTGTGAGTTATGATGATGTTACGATGTACCTGTGCGTACACATGTCATCTGAGACGTGTCAATAATAATGATAATAATAATAATAGTAGTAGTAGTAATAGTACACTCAGACAGTAAAAACAACAATGTTTTCATGACAGCTATTACAAATCCACTCTTCTTTCTGTTTGGGCATCACACACACGCCCCGCTCCGAACACTCATCTCCGCAGATGTGGACGTAAGTCCCGGTTAAGCTGGTGGACGCCAGCGGAGCGTCTTCGGGAGACCCGGATGTACGCGCCTGGCTGGGGCACATGCTCCTGTGGCAGATGGAACAGACGTGTTCCGGTCCTTGGTGGAGATTCTGCATGCACAGCGAGTACATGGGTTCTGCCGAGGGCGTGACACTGTGCTTGTGTTCGGCGTGGTAAAAAACCGCGTCCTCGTCTCCCATGTGGCGTTTCAGTTTCTCATTCAGGTAGCGCGTTCGACTTTTCTGTTTCTGCCTCTGTTTGAACAAAGAATCGTTTCTGTAGCGGTTTCTCATGTACTCCTTCTGCCTCTGGTTGAAAGAAGGATCCTGTCTGTACCGGTTTCTCATGTACACCTGCTGTCTCATCCTGAAATCCGGGTTGTTCCAGTACCGACTTCTGATTTCAGCCTGCTTTTGCGCCGAACCCATCCTGTACCTTTCTCTATCGGAATCCTCCTTCTTCTCCTTCTTCTTCTTCTCCGACCCGGTTACGTCCCGCTTTCCGTTTGACGCCTGCTGCTTCTTTTGCAGTGCCTGCAGTCTTCTAAGAGTTCTAGTCCTCCTGGTCTTATCGAGTTTCAGGACTGCCCTGGCGGCGAAAGGCGTGTCGGGTCCGCACTGCACCGCTCCGAGAGGCGTCATTCTTTCGAAGCAGAGCGGTAAAAGATTATACTCCTGATCCTCATGGAAGTGCAGCGATCCGGTGAAGAGGCGTAACAACCGATCGGAGAGATCCGTCACCGCCTGGAAGGTGACCATCACGGCTTTCCCGTTCTCCTCAGCGCAGGATCCGTCGGCGTTCCGAGAATGTGGATCGAAAAATCCGTAGCGGCCGAGTCTGTCTTGGAAAACGCTCAGACACAAGCTGCCGACGGTCAGTAAAGCCTGTGAATACGCAGTGCCCAGGGCTTGGAGTCGAAGCGAGAGATTTGGGTTGGTTTCCCAGCCTTCGGGGGCGCTCTGCAGCAGCGGTCCGTTC
Organism: Leptodoras nelsoni; assembly: GCA_028566375.1. Taxonomy (NCBI): domain Eukaryota; kingdom Metazoa; phylum Chordata; class Actinopteri; order Siluriformes; family Doradidae; genus Leptodoras; species Leptodoras nelsoni. The sequence goes on from JAOVVG010000028.1 coordinate 290,783, forward strand.
ACCGGGCTGGCTCTCACCACCACGTAGCAGCCCCGGTCAGTCACCAGTCTGTCCGGCACGTCATCAAAACTCACATGCCTGCTCACAAACGTCTCGCTTGCCCCCAAGCGGCGTCTAATCTGACAGTACAGGCGGTCTCCGCTTCTCAAAACATGGTCTAAATTTTTCTGGGCCATCTCATCAGTCTCGTGCAGGTGAACGAGAAACATCAGAGAGTTGGTCAGACCCTGGCTTGGCTCCGATTGGCTGAAAGAAGCTCTGAGGGAAATCTCGCCGCTGCCGCCGGGCGTCTCATTGGGCGTCTCGTCTGAAGCTTCGCCGCACAGCCTCCGCCCCTCTCTCTGTTCACGCCTCCTTTTCTGCACCTCCTTCTGCGCACGGGATCTCCTGTTCTTCATAGGCATTTCGCATCCAGCTTACCTGACCTGGGTTGCCAGGTCCATCAAAGGCAGGAAGGTTAACAGAATCCCACGTTCCTCTCCGAGTACAAGCTTGACATCTGTAAAACATGACACCACAGAATAAACCAGTTAGAATTCCATGCTTGTGTAATAAAAATATAAAATAATGCAGGGAAATGCAATGCGCTAATGTACACGGTAGACCTGCACACCGGCGGATCAAACCACTTTTACTTTTAATGCGGGGGGGTCCAAATACAGTAAGTAACAGACAGATAACCAGAACTTGGTCTAGGAGATATTATTTATATTTACATCGAGCAATATAATATATCAATACAATTAGAAACTGTAATTATTCAGAACCCTGGGTTGTCAAATCCACTATTAGCACCCGCGATCCGACGGCTCCCCCCTCCCTCTTATCTCCTCTCATCCCCTCCTCACATCGCATCAGTACAGGTCCACAAGAAGGCCCAAGATCTGCGCATGCGCACAACCGTACTGTCTGTTAAGGACGCTAACGTTTTATTAGCTGAATTTCCTAGCTTACTGTTCAAGTACGCTTATCTAATACATTATATTAATACAAGCGAACAGTACGCTGTCTATCTTAATAATGTCATTTAGTTCTAGCTTTGTTCTAGCATCTTCGCTCGTATTAGATGCTCCTGCTAATATCTTGTTAGCTACCCCAGTACCCCAGGAGCTAACAATATGGTACACCGAAACAAAACCCGGGTCATCAAAACGGAACAAATGAACGCGTCTGTGGTTAACACATTATTTAAACTCACCCGAAATACAATCTTAAACTAAAGAGATGAAACCCGCACGGAGCTTTATTGTAGAAACCTTCTAGCGGTTCAATCTCGAGGGCGGGGCAAGGGGCGGGGCATCATGACAGACACGTGTAGTAATAATAACAATAATAATAATAATGCTCAATAGTTAACAATTATGACACATCTATTTAACCAACTATCATTAAATCACTTAAGCATTACATAACATTCTGTTTAACTATTTGTTTTTTTCTTTTAATTTACATAAAATCTTTAATAACCATATTAACTCCACTGCTTTACGCAGCGCAGACATTACTCATCGAGCATCGAGCATGATCACAGTTCCGCTCCATTTCAGACTTTAACCCACAACCAAAGGTATAAAATGTGTACATAAATACACAAATATTTTTCTAATAAAATAACTGTCGTTGAAGAATTATACAAGTAAAAAAATAAACAATATTAATAACACATTCCCACACAGCGTAACATCTGATACTCGATTACTTTTGTCTGGCGGGAAATTCGTCCTGGCTGTTCATGAAGACGTTTATCGACTTCACAGATTTATTTACAATATTGTCTTGTTAACTGAATAATAACTCACACCTCTGTAACGTGTCGTGATTCTACATCGACAGAAAGCTTTTTCAGGTAGGTATTTGCATGGGTTTTCTTTTTCTTTCTACGTTTTAAAACTGTCTTGAACGATTAGCAACAAGCTAGTAAATCTTGTCAGCGCCTCAGCGCGGGTCGTGTCCTGAATAGCGTCGTGTACCCTTTGTAGGTGCGCTAAGTAGGGCGTGTGGGATAGTGTTTTAGGGCGCTCTGAAGAGCACTAGATATATTAGTAGAAGTTAATTTGGGACGTAGCTGAGAAGGAAAGCCGTATTTTTTAAACATTCTTTTTATGTCTGTTTCAGGAGAATTATCCAGAATGTCAGAGGAAAATCTTACAAGCCAAGATAAAGAAGAAGTAAGTGTTGTGAAATTTATATTTTTTTTGCCTAAATTTGCCTCTGACAGGTTGTGGTGAGTGGTTCGGGAATGAATCGGTTCACTGAATCGCTGAATTCTGAGAGTCGACTCAGAAGTGATAATATATTATAAAAGTTTATAAAAACAATATTAGCCATAAATAGGTAATGTTATATAAGTATGATACGTAAATACATAAATACGCACAACAACGCCAGCTTTTTTTACGGATTAGACTAAATAAAATCAAACTGATTTAAGATTCGGCTCGGAGTCAAATGATCTGACTCACTAGCTGGTTTACATGCAGCCTAATGATTCATTAATAGTGACTCATTATGTGATATACATTTCTAAGAAAATCATTATTGTCTTAAATCAAACCTGGCTTCCATGCACGTCATTAATGATTAATTATTAATTATTTATATTTTCTTACAGTTGAAGAGGCGACTGGAGCTGCTGCAGAAGGAGTACGAGAGAACGGCGCAGAGATTACAGGCACGTGTGGTGTAGACAACGTTTACTAATTCAACCTGTATGATGTTTAACTACTGTTAATGAGTGTGTATGGCGGTCTGCGCTGGACTGTGGTTCCCACTTCGCACGTGTGACCCCGCCTCCACCGTGACCCTGACCCGGATAAAGAGCTTCCTGATGATGTTTTCAGCCATGTGTGTACTCTGTGTGTAATTCTGTGTTGTGTGTTTGCGTGTTAGCGTGCTGAACGGAGAGATGCGGTACGTAAGCATGTCCGGAACACGATCTCGGAGCAAAACCGGCTCAACACGTCGGCCATATTGGATCAAAGCGCTTCCTCTTCCCCGGAGCAGCTTTCTAACCGGAACGTTCCTTCAGACACTAGTAAGTGTCCTTAAACAACTTGTATTAAATTATATTCGTATTATATTTGATGATGATGATGATGATGATGGTCTATGTGTGTGTGTGTATGTGTGTGTGTGTGTATGTGTGTGTGTGTTTTCCTCACTCAGCTAAGGTTCGTTTCCACCTTCCTGACGCCTCTCCGTTTTCCACCCTGACGTGTAATCGAAGTCACCGCCTCCGTTCCAAGCGCAGCCGTCTGCGTCTGCAGATCCGTGCGAAGGAGCCTGATACTGAAGAGAGTCAAGAAAAGACGCAAGAGGGAGCGGAGGAGAGGTGGAGGGAAGAGCGAGGGGTGATTGAGATGGAGATGGAGAGCGAGCGCGGGGACGTGGAGAGAGAGCAGACCGGAGAGGTGGAGAACAGCAAGAAGACAGAAACACTAAAGAAAAAAGAAGAAGATTTGACACCAGTAAAGCTCCAGTCTGCAGCACAGAGTTCCCCTGTCAACCAGTCACCTGTGACGCAGCTGTTAGGAGTTAACGACTCTCCTGCCGACCAATCGGCTTTCAGAAATTCCCCGTCGAGCTCCTGTAATTCCAGAACGTCGAGCGAGGTCTGTTCCAGGGCTGCAGAGAAAAGTCCCGGGTTTTTATCTTCCTGCACTTTAATCGAAGGTTTGCCATTTCCTGTTGAGTATTACGTTCGCACCACTAGGCGGATGGCGTCGGCTCACAGCTCTGTGGATCTGGACGCTGTGATCCAGAGCCAGCTCTCAAACGGGCGGGGCAGACGGAGGTCCAGCAGAGGCTGCGTTACCTCACAACCCTCGCTGGAAAAACCTCCTGGGAAACGAGGACGCAGGAGAACACGCGAGTCTGAGTCGTCAGGTCACTCCGAGTCTCCGTCTTCCCTTCCGCAGGATGTATCCGAGCCAATCCCGTCACCCCGACCGAGCTCAGACCCGGCTCCGGATTCCCAAGTGTATCCCATCTTCAGGAGGAGGAGGAGGAGTGGTGTGTCTCGTTCTCAAAGTCCTGCGAGCGTTAATGGTAACTTCTTTATACCTTTAGGATTGAGCATGATGCTGATGATGGTGATGATGATGATGTGAGATGATGATAACCATGTGTGTGTGTGTGCTTTATTTCCAGATCCTTCACATCTTCTGCCTTCCTTGAGCTCTCTCGCTGAAGCTCTGAGGAGGAAGGATTCCCGGAACCTGGGCGGTCTGCTGACGCTGCTGGACATGCAGGATTTTCACCTCCCGGACGATGAGTTTGGCCAGCTGAAGCTCCAGAGGCTTTGCTCGTCCAGAAAGATCAGGAGTGAGTTGGAAAGTACTCTTCCCTTAATGGTTGAGCGATTGTGGGCAGGGACGGGGAACGCCGACCAATCAGAGCGTGAGATCACGAGCCAATCAGAGCGTGAAATCACGAGCCAATCAGAGCGTGAGATCACGAGCCAAACTCTTGATGTGACACAGGAAGATCTCACACAGCAAATCAAGGCAGAAGATCCTAGCAGGAGTTTAATGCTAAACCTTAGCATGTCCTCGAGCTCACACACACAGACCGATCACAATCCTTCTCTCATCTCGCTGGGTGCGACCCCTAACGCACTAACCACACCCCCTTCCTCAGAGCCCGTCTCGCCTTTCAGCGCTGCAGGAAGCCCTGAAGTGCAGCTACAGAGCCTCGATGTTTCTGAGCACACCTACTGCAGAACTTACACTTCTGATGTTCTTAACACAGAGGGGGAAACACCTGACCCGCCCACCAGCGTCCTGATAAACGCGGAAGTGGAGACTCCAGGTCATGATGAAAAAAGAGTAGAGCTGGTAAACGTCAGGGAAATTAGCCCTGAAATTCCCAAACGGACAGATGAGGTCCTGGTGTGCTCTGAAACAGAGAGCCAGCATCATGTTGTTTCTACTCTTTCCCAGAATAACTCCACTTTTTCACAAGATGGCCAACCCCATTCCCAAAAGGACCGACCCCATTCCCAAAACAGCCACCTGCATTCCCAAAAGGACCAACCCCATTCCCAAAACAGCCACCTGCATTCCCAAAAGGACCAATCCCATTCCCAAAATGGCCACTCCCATTCCCAAAAGGACCAACCCCATTCCCAAAAGGACCACTCCCATTCCCAAAATGGCCATTCCCAAAAGGACCACTCCCATTCCCAAAATGACCACTCCCATTCCCAAAAGGACCAACCCCATTCCCAAAAGGACCAACCCCATTCCCAAATTGGCCATTCCCAAAATGACCACTCCCATTCCCAAAATGACCAACCCTATTCCCAAAACAGCCACCTGCATTCCCAAAAGGACCAATCCCATTCCCAAAATGACCACTCCCATTCCCAAAATGGCCGACCCCATTCCCAAAATGGCCGACCCCATTCCCAAAATGACCAATCCCATTCCCAAAATGACCACTCCCATTCCCAAAATGGCCGACCCCATTCCCAAAATGACCACTCCCATTCCCAAATTGGCCAAACCCATTCCCAAAACAGACACTCCTATTCCCATAGTGACCCCACTCATTCCCAAAATGGCCATCTGCATTCCCCAGATAACTCTCTTCTTTCCCAAAGTGGCCATCCCCATTCCCAAAATGGCCGACCCCATTCCCCACACACCTCCCCTCCTTCCCAGAATGGCTTTCCAAATGAGCCTGCATTGAAAATGAAGTCTCCAGACACTGAAGACCTTTACACCACCTCTGAACTGGATTTTCGTTCCCAAACACCAACAAGCAGAACGTCACCACGTGGAGACGTCGGCACCGTGTTAAACAGTGAGCCGTCAGCACTTCCTGGTGTCTCAGCCAATCAGAGAGAAGATAGAGAGAAGATGGAGACGTCATCTTTGCATTTAGTTAACACCGCTCAGACCCACACTGGCGTTTCCCAGAGTCCGTGTGTGGAGCACCTGTCCTGTGGATCTCTCCGGAGAACTCACACGCTGAAGGTAACTCACACGCTGAAGGTAATAACGTCTTCCTAATTCAGCACACCCCTGTAGTGCACGCCGTACGGACCGAACCGTGTATTCGTCTCCCTCTTCAGGCGCTGGACGGAGGGTGTGTGTTGGACGTGTGTGTGGTGCGACGGCCGTCCGGCGACTGGTGTGTGTGCGTGGCCGGGGAGTGGAGTGTGTGTGTGTGGAAGCAGAACCCAGGCGTCCAGCAGTGGAGTCTTCTCTACACGTGGAGCTTCACACAAGTAAACACACGTTTCTGCTTTAAAGGTGATCTTTATTCATCTACAGAGTTTATATCTGAACCTGTGTGTGCAGTCGGTCATCTCTCTCCAGGGGATTCCTGACTCTTCTGCTCTGCTGTGTGTGTGTTTGGGGAGGCTGGAGATCACAGAGGCGAGGTAACACACACACACACACACACACACATACATATACACACACACATGCGTACATACATATACATACATACGTATACACACATACATATACACACACATACACACACACACACATACAATAAAACACAAAAATACACACACACACACACACACACTCAATTATTACAGTAGATAGCAAATATTTGGTAATAAATTGAAACGAGATACAGAGTTCTTACGGAATCTTCTTTAATAAGTGTGTGTGTGTGTGTGTGTGTGTGTCTGTGTGTGTGTGTGTGTGTGTGTGTGTGTGTGTGTTGATGTAGGATACTGCACTGCCCCAGTACAGACAGTGAGTTCTCTCAGACTGAGCTGTATAAAGGAGCAGTGCAGGCTGTACTCGCTGTGTCGGGTCGCAGGGTGGCGTGTTGCTCCTCTCCGGGGCATCAGCAAAACGTCCAGGTGTTCACACTCTCTCCGGACGGAAGGTACTGCTAACACACACACACACACACACACGGTTCTGACTCAGAGATAATACACAGATGAGGAAGATGCATATCTCTCTCTCACACACACACACACACACACTTGTTTTGTCTGTGCAGGATCACACACACTCTGTCCCTGGCCTCTACTTACCAAACCGTTCAGACGCTGGTGGTGGTGGAGAGGGAGAAAGACGCTCTGATTGGTTGGACCGAACACCACAGTCTGGTCATATGGTGAGAAATTCTGCCTCTGATTCCAGTCCTGATCGAATCCAGTGACATCCTATAATATTCCCACCATCCAGCATCCCAGTGCTGCGTTAGAAAGATGGTTTCCCCCAAACAGACTGCAACGTGTACGCTTTCACTGCTTTCACTGCTTTCATTTCTGCTGGTTTAAACGTTTTTCTGTAAATCTCAGGAACATGAAATCGGGCCAGCTGCTTCAGACCATTTGCCTGGCAGAGAGCGTTTCCACGGCAACCTGTCTGAGAGGATACTCCTACAAGGTAGGGGTGTTAACAACAGTGATCTTTATTTTACCCCACGGTTTCACCACACATCTGTCTGTCTGTCTGTCTGTCTGTCTATATATATATATATATGTCTCTATGTCTGTTTATCTCTCTGTCTATCTGTCTGTCTGTCTATATGTATGTCTACCTATCTGTCTGTTTATCTATCTGTCTGTCTCTGTCTGTCTGTCTCTCTATATCTGTCTGTCTGTCTCTGTCTGTCTGTCTCTCTATATCTGTCTGTCTGTCTCTATATCTGTCTGTCTGTCTGTCTCTGTCTGTCTGTCTCTCTATATCTGTCTGTCTGTCTCTATATCTGTCTGTCTGTCTCTATATCTGTCTGTCTGTCTATATGTATGTCTATCTCTCTGTCTGTTTATCTCTCTTTATCTCTGTCTGTCTGTCTATCTCTATCTGTCTGTCTCTCAATCTGTCTGTCTGTCTATATGTATGTCTACCTATCTGTCTGTTTATCTATCTGTCTATCTCTGTCTGTCTGTCTCTCTATATCTGTCTGTCTGTCTGTCTGTTTATCTCTCTGTCTATCTGTCTGTCTCTCTGTCTGTTTATCTCTGTCTGTCTGTTTGTCTGTCTGTCTCTCAATCTGTCTGTCTGTTTGTTTATCTATCTGTCTGTCTCTGTCACAATCTGTCTGTCTGTCTGTTTATCTCTATCTGTCTGTCTGTCTGTTTATCTCTATCTGTCTGACTCTCAATCTGTCTGTCTCTGTCTAGTCTGTCTATCTTGTTTAATCTACCTGTCTGTATATTTATTTCTAATCTCTCTATTAATAAAGATGTATACCCCCCTCCCCCCCAGGGTGCGCTGTGTGTGTTACTGCAGCAGGCGAGTGCGTGCCGTGAGGACAGCACTTCCACCCTCTTCACCCTGATGGCCACAGACCCCCTCACAGGACGATATTCCACCCTGAGCACCATCACCTCCGCGTCAGCTCCCCCAGAGCGGTACCCGTCTCTCAGCTCTCTCTAATCTCTCTCAGCTCTCTGTACATCTGCAGTAGTCAGAACGAAGGGTTCGGGGTCAGGTGAGACTGGCCTCGTGTTGCTGGGTTGTTTATGATGTTTGTCTCTCTCTACCTCTGCTCCCAGGCTGATAGACGGCGACGTGTGTGAATCTACGCTGGTGGGAATTTTCCAGTCGGGTCTGACCATCTGGAACCTCGCAGGGGGCGTGGCCTGTGTGTATGCAAACGAGCCTGCGCAAGTGTGCCGCCTGGCGCGGTGGGCAGGGCCAGACACTCTCCTTACCGGGTACCTGAACGGGGACGTGAACATCTATCACTTTAATCCGAAAACAATCCAAAAATAAGACCGGAGTTACTTCATTTAAATACACAAAACGTTTGTAAAATATTTGTATTTCACATGTTCTGAATCAGTATTAAAATAAAAACAGTTTTAGAGACGGATAATAACGGTGTGCTGTGAGGTGTGTGTGTTCCTGTGTCCTAAATGTGTTTCAGTGTCAGGTGTGAAATAATAATTAAACATGAGCCTGCACTTCCGGGTGGCTACACGGAGCAGGGGAGGAGGTTGTACCGGTCAGACATCACCTCCAGGCCGGTAGGTGGCGGTAAAGCGGCGCTGCGTACAGACACATTAAACCAGTACAGAAGAAGCCCAGGCGGTTGCGTTGCATTGTGGGACGGTGTGCGGGAGAAAGATGGCGGCGCGCGTCCTCTCCCGGTGTGTCCGGACACTGAGCCGCGGCGCGGTGGTGTTTAATCGCTGTGATGTCTCCGCGGCGGCGCTTCCTCTCAGCCGCCCCCGAGTCTTCTCTCTCCTGGCGGCGGGACACAAGCCGCTTCTCGCGCAGGTCAGTGTGTGTTTCTCTCCCGGTGACCGACACGCAGTGACCTCCGCGAGCTCAGCCTTCCCTGACGGATCACTACACACACACACACACACACACACACACACACCGCATGTACAGGTTTATATAGCGCTAAAACGAACGCACCACCCTGCAGGCGCTACAGACGGACATGCGGTACTTTTTATCCGATTGTTGTTACATTTCATGTCGGTGAGACAAGCTCTCCTTCCCTTCCCTTATAGCAGCTATAAACACACGTTCCTGCTCGCCATGTGACCAACCACAGCGCACAAGTACACAGCTTTGACACTGGAGACTCCTTCCACACTCATGTTGTCGCTATGGAAACGCTCATATAGTCAGAATCAGGAACTGCAAATCAATAGTGTTTTGTCACTGAGGCAGCTCGTCTTGTTGTTGATTTTGAGAAGTGAATCTTCTTAACCCTGTGCTTGTTCTCTCCCACCAGACCCCCGGTGTGACGCAGCGGCGGCGATACGGCGACCTTCCACCGCTAACCCTGGACTCCATCCGAGACCGCGTGCTCTACGTCCTCAAACTGTACGACAAGATCAATCCAGAGCAGGTAAACCGTCAGCGATGGAGAGGTGTCCACTTCTCCCTCCCCCTCCCCCTCTACCCGCTGATCCTGACCACGCCCTGTTTCTCTGTCAGCTTCAGGTCACGTCTCACTTCATGAAGGACCTGGGCTTGGACAGTCTGGACCAGGTGGAGATCATCATGGCCATGGAGGACGAGTTCGGTCCGTACTGATGGTTGCAGGTTTATCGTTAGTGATATGGCATCGTTTCTATAGTAACAGCTGCTTCAGCTGTAATAATAATAATACTAAGGTGGGATGTTTGGTGTCTGTGCAGGTTTCGAGATTCCTGACGCTGAGGCGGAGAAGCTGATGAGTCCTGATGAAATCGTTCAGTACATCGCGGAAAAGAAGGACGTGTACGAGTGATCGTTCCCTGTGAGTCAGCGAACAGTTTCCTCTCCGTCCGTCTGTCTCTGTGTGTGTCTGTCTGTCTGTCTGTCTCTGTCTGTCTGTGTGTGTGTCTGTCTGTCTGTCTGTCTGTCTGTCTCTGTCTGTCTGTGTGTGTGTCTGTCTGTCTGTGTGTGTGTCTGTCTGTCTGTGTGTGTGTCTGTCTGTCTGTGTGTG
>JAOVVG010000028.1:780803-787330 GCA_028566375.1 Leptodoras nelsoni
TTTTTTTTTTGTTATCCATATTTTTGTTTTGTTTTGTTTTCCTCGTGCGCGCTCCCGGTGTGTTACCGAAGTTTCCCGTGCATCAGAAATCCAACAGTAGGATGAAGAAGCCTCACCGGATGAGGGTCTGTCTGAGTAGCGCGTGCAGTAGACCCACGCGGGCCACAGCAGAGGTTGCGTGGAGTCTTTGGCCGCCGCTGTGCTTGTTGTTGTTGCTGCTGCGGCGCCTCCACCTCCTCCTCCACCACCTCCACCACCACCTCCACCTCCTCCGCCGCTGCCCTCGCCGTCGCTCGCGCCGTTCTCCGCCGTGAGACTCGAGCCGTCTCCGCACTTCGTGCTTGCCTCGAGCAGCACCTTGGACGACGACGACGAAGACGACGAAGACGACGGAGACGAGGAAGTAGAAGATGAAGAAGATGATGAAGAAGAAGAAGATGAAGAAGAAGTGCGGTGGTCGGCGGTGGAGTCCGCACGCGATGACGGCCTCGCGACCAGCGGGCTGACGTTTTCCCTGCTCGAGAGCAGCTCGCGCTTGCAGCCGAAGTCGGGCCGCAAGATGTTGTCGATGAAGAAGTTCGTGGTGCGGTGGACCTGCGGCGCCGCCTCGCGCGCTAGAACCGGAGGGGACGCGCTCTCGCGCTCGGACGGATCCTTCCGCTCCTCCATTTATTTATTTTTCTTTCAACACCACAAAAAAAAATCCGCACTTGTTGCCACAGAAATATTTATCCTGGAGTAAAAAAAAACACCCTGCAGATGATCTCTTCAGTCTCTACACACACCGTGCAGCACCGGAACGCCTCGCGCACCTTCTCACTTTCATTTATTTCTGTTTTTTTCTCAACGAGGATCAAAACACACTCACACACACACTCTCTCACACACTCTCACACACACGCATGGCGGTTCTGTGATGCTCCGCGGCCCGTGCCTCGCGCCCCCGCGTATGACAGCTCGCGCTTCCTAAACTCTTTCTAAAAATCAGTTTTTTTTAACCCCCACACGCCCCCCGTCCACCCCCCCCTTTTCCTCTTCAACCGGAAGCACGTGAGCGAGACACACGTGCAATGCACCAATAGGATGAAAGCGTCTTCGCTGTGACAGGAAAGAGCGGCCAATGGAGTGTCACGGCGTTTTTAAACAACAAAGTAGTGCAGGCGCCGTTAATGTCGCGTTCAACCGGCGCGCGCTCCCGGTGGCACGGTGACGGAGAGCGCGCGGACCACTTACTGACGCACCGGCTGAATCACCATCACCACCACCACAATCACCACCACAATCAGAATAATACTAATAATAATAACGACAACAATATCATTATTATAATTCATAATAATAATAATAATGATAATAACAGCAACGACATTTTTTTAACTAATAATAATAATTATAATAAAATATTTATAATAATATTTTTTAATAAAAATAATAATTAGTTGTAGTACTAAATGATAAGTAAAAATAAATAGGACTATTAAGAGGCATTATTGAGAATTCTCACAATACTGTATATTTATTTATATATATTATTTATGTATATTAATTATTTATTCTATCACAATATATATAACAATATTATTATTATTATTATTAGTAATTTAATAAATAAATATTAAGAAATAATTTTAAGAGAGAATATTGTTTTATATATATATATATTTGTATCTTTATAATTCTTTATTATTCTGATTATTATTATTATTATTATTATTATTAGTTGTAGTAGTAAATGATAAGTAAAAATAAATAGGACTATTAAGAGGCATTATTGACAATACTCACAATACTGTATATTTATTTATATATATTAATTATTTATTCTATCATAATCTATCACAATATATATAACAATATTATTATTATTAGTAGTAATAATTGAATAAATAAATATTAAGAAATAATTTTAAGAGAGAATATTGTTTTATATATATGTGTATATTTATAATTCTTTATAATTCTTTATTATTATTATTATTATGATTATTATTATTATGATTATATGTGATGAGATACTCCACTTGCTTGCTGCATTTCCTCGCTTGATGATTATTTTTGTTCCTTTACACGAACTATTATTCAGAGGCGCGCATTAAACCGTGATCAGTCCGCGAGGCCGCGTGCAGGAACATAATTAGGGCTTCATTGTAAAGAAATATCGCGAGCGCGCGGGTTTCTTCTGCTCTAAACACCGCCGGGTGAAATCTTTATTGTGGGGAAGCTCCATCACTTCATTCTTTCCTCATTAGTACTCCATCAGCGCGCTATTTAAGAGCTATAGAGGATGCACCCACACACACACACACACACATACACACACACACACACCCGGCGGGGGTAAATTAGTGCACGGGAGCTCCGTACTTATCTCGCGCGCACGCGACATCTTTGAGAGGCGGAGGCCGCGCGCACACGCACGCGCACACACACACATATACACATATACACACACACACTTATACACACACATGCACACCCAAGATAATTTATAGGTTTTAATTAGCGCCCATTCGGCCCGATCAGCTCCGCGCTGTTCGCGTGAAAAAGGCGAGTATAACGGCGGTGGCAGGTCGCTTTATCACGCGCCGCGAGCTCAATAAAAAGACACCGGTGAAGACGCCGTTTACTCCAACACACCACAAAAGGGAGGGTGTGTGTATGTGTGTGTGTGTGTTTGTGTGTGTGTGTGTGTGTGGAGGTGTTATTGACAACTCTTCTAATTCGTTCTCCCGCACGTGATGACAGTAAATAGGGATGAACGTTAATTGATGATAGTAAATGAAAGCCATCATCATCATCATCATCATCATCCTCCTCCTCGTCTTCATCATCATCTGCGCACGAGTGCTATTAAGCTCCTGAATGCAATTGGTGTCCAAATGCCCCATAGAGCGACCAGTTGTCGCAGTTTTCTGCAAAAAGAAAAAAAAAACATGCAATTTGTTTTATTACGTCACAGTTTGGGTTGCTTTAGAACACCAACACCGTTAGTGCGTGGAGCGTGCAGGATTACGGGCATCACGCGCAGCTTTGTGTGCATTCTGGGTAGGATTAGCACTATGTACAATGTTCTGCAGATTGTGTTTTCATGCTAGCGCAAATACAGCAGTGGTGTTTATTTCCCCCTCACACACAAAATTATTGCTTTAAAAAAAAACACATCCGTGTTCTCAGTGTCACGTGCATGACCGATCCGAAATCAGAAAGGAATGAATGTAAATAATGTAAATAATACGTTTATTCACTATTCAGAAATAGCCTGTATATTCTCATGATCTGGTTTATATATATATTATACAGGTAATACCATACAGCTGTCTGAAAATATAATGATGAGAACAAACTGATGAGAAATAAAGAAGTCAATTAGAAATTATTATCACGTGATCATTTATGAAGCCTGTTGTCGGTGCAAGCGTAAATACGTTTAATAATAAAAATAAGTTTCATCCGAGGAGTGAAGATTTATATTTATATTTTTATTTTGTACGTTTTCTTATTAAGAAAAAAACACAACAAAATATTTATTTATTTTTTATTGGTATTACGGTCCCTAAAAATCTTTTTTTTTTTTTAGTTTAATTTTATTATTAGCCGATAGATCATGTCTTTTTTTTTAACGCCGTGACCTTGTGAGTATTTTTATTGGCTTTATTTTTTATTATTTCTTTATTTTCTTTATTTTCTTTTTTTTATATTCTTTATTTGCAGTGCGTACTGCTAAAGCAGCCTACTTCATTATATAAATAATATATATAATAATAAAAAATATAAATAAATAAACAAACAAATAAATAAATAAATAAATTCAATTAAAATATTAAGTTAAATAAAGCAAAATGATGTCATATAAGCAACCGGAAGCTTTGCAGTGAACTTTGAACCGAATGCAACGAAATTTAAAAAAATAATCGACAATCGAGATTCCAAAAGAAAATGTTTAAGTGTGTGTGTGTGTGTGTGTGTGTGTGTGTGTGTGTGTGTGTGTGTGTGTAGAATATCACTGACGCTTAGTACTAAAAATGTATTCCTATAACAACATGTGCATAACTTAAAAATATAAAATATCAAAATGCGTCCTAAATAACAGGCTCGTTCTGGTATGGAGAGTAAAACATGTCACACGAGCGCCTACCGACGGTGTAACCGTGCATGGCACGCGCACTATTATAATATTGTAATAATAATAATTATTATTATTATAATAATAATAAGTGCATCAGTAGGACAATGTACAGGAGATCAGGAACTGAAGTGCACGGTACAGCACACGGCTTATTGGGTTATGATGTTAGGACAGGAGGTGCTCTCGGATTAGCAATTGGTAGTTTGTTCCACCGTCGAGGAACCGCAAAAGGGAACGGTGTAGGGTGGGATTCCTTAACCAGTTAGCTCATAAAAGCTATACTAGACTCATGAGTTGTCTTTATCATAAATACGACACCTAAGCACCAAACTGCATGTTCATTTACATTTATGGCATTTAGCAGACGCCCTTATCCAGAGTGACTTACACTTATGTCATTTATATAACTGAGCAGTTGAGGGTTAAGGGCCTTGCTCAGGGGCCCAACAGTGGCAGCTTGGTGGTGCTGGGGCTCGAACCCCCAACCTTCTATTCAGTAACCCAACACCTTAACCCCTGAGCCACCCCTGCCCCTTGTTCAAGATCACTTTCATTGCTGGGTGAAATATATGCACTTTAAGTAGTACTGACAAACTAACAAGGAACTGAGCCGCTGACGGAAGCTCCAGGGTTGTAGTTCCAACGGCACCGTGTTCCGATGCTGAATGTTTGTTGGGAATACGTTCTCACCCAACGATGCAACAGAGTGACTTTACTGTAGGTGGTTCAAAATCTCCATCAAAATGTCCATCAGTAAGGGTTTCACTGTGACCCATTAAAGGGCGTTGCAGTAGTCAAGGCAAGAGATAACCATGGTTGGGTGGCACACTGAGTAAAGTACGGACAGATTGTTCTAATGTTCTACAGCAAATCAGCATGACCAGGAGACGGCTGCAGTGAAAGATAGCTGGTCATCAATCTTGACACCAAGGTTTCTCGTAACCTTGGCTGGGGTGAAGGATGAAGAGGTGATTTTTATGTGATGGATAGACGGATTGGCCAGAATGACCAAGAGTCTTAGAGAAGGTGGCCTTCCTTTATCCATGTGGTTACGTCTGATAGACAAGCCGAGATCCATGAGGTCATCTGGCAGGAATGGCAGGTATAGTTGAGTATCGTCTGCTTAGCACTGACGCAAGTTAATAATCAGACCCAAGGAGGCAGTGTGTATTGCAAAGCGAAGTGGTCCCAGCACCAAGCCTTGCCCCGGCACCAAGGACCCCTGTGGAGACGTGATAGGATGTCATGATACAATGACAGATCACACAGGGAGGTAGAATTCATACTTTGCACAAAATGCCATATGAGATACTATCAAAGGTCCAGCAAGCTAAGAACCAAGGACTGAGTCCGGCTCTAGCTGCCCTTAGGGCTTCGGTCCCAGACGACAGAGCCGTTTCAGTGGAGAGTCTGCTCTTAAAGCCTGAATGATTTGGATCCTGGAGGTTATTCCATGAGAGGAACTCTGAGACTCCTTCGAAAACCAGCCTTTTGATAGTCTTAGATATGAACGGAGGAACCAAGCCTGGAAGATAGTTCTCAACTTGAGGAGGGTTGAAGGAAGGCTCTTTGAGCAGAGCTGTTTCTTCTGTTGGAGATTAGAAGACCAGCAAAAGACCAATAATAATAATAATAATAATAATAATAATAATAATACAAAAATTCAAACAAAAAGATATATATATATATATATATACACACACAGGGGGACAAATTAAAGGAAAAACAATGTACAGTCATGAACACAATGATAGACTGTTTTATTATAGGATAAAGGTGATCAGTCAGAAGAATGCTGTATTGATTTGCAGTGATGCTTCATTCTAAATGGAGGTAAACTTTGCCAGCACAATAAATAAACACCCCCCTCCCCTCTCCCAGAGCATAACAGAGCAGCACAGGCACTGGCATAATACATAACACAGAAATATATCGTGTACTCATGTAGGCCTGGATACAGAGATACCTCAAATCCGTTGAGCATTTTCAGTTTTCACTCGCGCGTTACTGCTGCCACCTTGTGGACGGATGGGTGAATTGCGTAATGTAGCCTAATGACGTCACAGGTTCAGCGTGTCAGGGGTTGCTAATTTTTTTTGCAGCTGTGATGCAAAAAATATATATATATATATATATAACAGTTATACACAAGTGGTATAAACTCGAGCCTAGTGGAGATTTTAACTCTTTAATGGATAAATAAACCAAGTACAATTTATTACATTTTTCTTTTTTATCCTATACACGAACTATTCATCAAATGAACTGAATAATATTATATATATATATATATATATATATATATATAATATAACACCTGTCATTGTAGCCCACAATAAGGTATTAGTATGGTGTAGGGCCTCCTCCTCCGTTTGCGGCCAATACAGCGTCAGTTGGTCTT
>JAOVVG010000028.1:1223610-1238245 GCA_028566375.1 Leptodoras nelsoni
TGATCTGACCCCCTTAGACTTTTATCTTTGGGGTCATCTGAAGGCAATTGTCTATGCTGTGAAGATACGAGATGTGCGGCATCTGAAACAACGGATACTGGAAGCCTGTGCTAGCATTTCTTCTGTGGTGTTGCCATCAGTGTGTCAAGAGTGGGAGATGAGGGTTGCATTGATAATCCAACACAACGGGCAGCACTTTGAACACATTATATAAGTGGTCATAAACTTGTAAGTGGAAAAAAAAGACATTTGTGTCGTCCACACAGAAGTGGACTGACCCCAAAACCACCAGGCTGCTCCACACACTGTTGGACTCCTCGATTACCACCATATTCAGCATTGTCATGAGTTAATCTCAAGCCATATTTTTTGTGTTCAGATAAAAGGATACAAGCAGTTGTGTAAACCACACATAGAGGAGTCTCACTGTGGTGTTCTATGAGGTTATATGAGGTGAAGGGTTGCAAGAGCTGCACTTTTTAGATTTCACTCTGGTTCCTACGCCTCCTTCTCAGGAACCTCTGTCATGACAGCCACAGGAACTGCCTTTCTCCACAGAACTCTAGGTGGTATATCTGTAGTACTTTTATCTGTTCTATCTCATAGTCAACTTCTCCAATTTGCTGTGTGACCCGCACAGGGTCCTTGCTTCTTGGAAAGTAATTTAGAGCTTGATGTAAGCAATAAAACAAGCACTTCACCTCTCCAGACATGCTGAACACCACCTGCGCACATCACTGCAAATGCCTGGCCAATAGAAACAAGTCATTAGACAGTTCAGTGTCTTGTCATTACCAGATGCCCAACCATAGGAATAACATTACCCAACAGCCCAGTGGAACCAGTTGGTTCTGCAGGACCCATCCACAAGCATTACTCAAATGAATGCTTTAAACCCTGGCTAATCTGTCCCTAGATTATGCAGATGGGTATAGCAAGGGCTAGCCAGTGCCTTCATTCTATGCTTTTGTCTTTAAAATTGAATAATAACTGGTATCACCTGTCGACACTCATGAATATCCCTGTGCACGTATCTCACCCTCATAAAATATGCATATCCCAAAGCCTCACTTTGAATCAGGCTTTGGTGACTGTAGGTCTGATTTCATGTTGATTCCAACAAGGTGTGATGTGTACCGCCTGTATACTCACATGTGATACAGATCAACATCCCCATCTCTGAGCAGCGTCATGAATCCTGGAAATGCCCGGCTTCCCCACCATGATGAGGCAACTGCCCAGGCTTCACCTCAGCTCTGGTTGGCACAGAATGTTCCCCCGTGGAGAGACAGACAGAGAAATTAGTGGGGCCAGGCAGAGTAAGGGGCCAGGGATCAAGTCTTGGAAGCTCGAACCATGGAAGATGCAGGAACAGAAGGGGGGTGGAAGAGCAAGAAAGGGAGTGGGAGAAAGAGAAATCAGGGTCTGGGATAGCAATGGGAGGAGTTGCAGCACCCATTCTACTTCTGGCAAACGCGATGTAGATGCTGCCTTATTGAAGAGCACTACAAAGACATCCAGCTCAACAGTGGAGGTCATCTTGACAAGCATTGGGGTCAAGGCACTGCTGCTTGTCATGGTGCAGGTTTAGCAGTGGCTGGTGCTGCACATGGTGCGAGTTCATGAGGTACTGGACAAGTTCAGTGCCTGAGGAGTTTGACATAGTGGAGGGCACCTTTTCAGTACCATTGTAGAACCTCAGTGAAGGTGATGCAAGAACTCAGGAAACAGGGTTTACAAATCATTGTAAAATCACTTCAGCTTTTCATCACTTTTAACACATGCACATACAGTGCCTTGCAAATGCATTCATACCTGTTGAACTTTTCCAAATCTTTGGATTCACATTACATGCACAAACCTAAATGTATTTTATTGGGATTTTATGTGATAGACCAACACAAAGTAGCAAGTAATTGTGAAGTGAAAAGATGATACAAATTTTTAGGTCTGGACTTTGACTGGGCCATTCTAACACATGAATATGCTTTGATCCAAACCATTCCATTGTAACTCTGGCTGTATGTTTTGGGTCGTTGCCCTGCTGGAAGGTGAAGCTCCGCCCCAGTCTCAAGTCTTTTGCAGCCTCTGACAGGTTTTCCTCCAGGATTGCCCTGCATTTAGCTCCATCCTCAACTCTGACCAGCTTCCCTGTCCTTGCTGAAGAAATGCATCCCCACAGCATGATGCTGCCACCACCACATGTGTGTGTGTGTGTGTGGATGGTGTGTTCAGGGTGATGTGCGGTGTTAGTTTTATGCCACAGATAGCATTTTGAATTTAGGCCAGAAAGTTCACCTTTGATCTCATCTGACCATAGTACCTTCTTCCACATGTTTGCTGTGTCCCCTACATGGCTTGTGGAAAACTACAAATTGTAATGACTTTCTCCTTGTTGCTCTTCCATAAAGGCCAGATTTGTGTCCATGACTAATAGTTGTCCTGTGGACAGATTCTCCCACCTGAGCTGTGGAGCTCTGCAGCTCCTCCAGAGTGACCAAGGACACAAGTTTGCAGTTATGCCATACTCCTTCCATTTTTGGATGATAGACTGAACAGTGCTCTGTGAGCTCCATTCATAGCATGGGATATTTTTTTTTTATAACCTAACCCTGCTTTACACTTCACCACAACTTTATCCCTGACCTGTCTGCTGTGTTCCTTGGTTTTCATGATGCTGTTTGTACAATGAAGTTCTCTAACAAACCTCTGAGGCCTTCACAGAACAGCTGGAGTTATACTGAGATTAAATTACACACAGGTGGACTCTATGTACTAATTAGGTGACTTCTAATGGCAATTGGTCACACTGGATTTAATTTAGGGTATCAGAATTCAGGGGCCTGAACACAAATGCAAGGCACACTTTCCAGATTTTTATTTAGTAAGAATTTTATTTACATTTTATCGTTTTAGCATTTTCTTTTCACTTCACATTTATGTGCTACTTTGTGTTGGTCTATCACATAAAATCCCAATAAAATACATTTATGTTTGTGGGTCTAATGTGGAAAAATGTGGAAAAGTTAAAGTGGTGTACATACTTTAGCAAGGCTCTATATACATGGCCCTATGTTCATCTGTATCTCTCATTACCGGCCTCCTGCTGCCTCTCTCTGCTCTTGTCCTCTCATAGCCGCCACTCCCCCATGCCCCCGCTACCACTGGCATATCTGTCATATAGTGTTAACATTGATGTGAATGGACATGCATATTTCTTTCTACACAAAGATTGTTGTCACATGCCTGTCATAATGCGTTAAGATCATTACAAAAGCTGTTTAATTAGCTTTAGCTATCAAAATTGTCATTATTGTGTCATGTGTCTATTTAAATGTATAACCTTTTTTGAAAAAAAGCCCTGCATTACATTTCATTTTTAAAAGTGACATTATGTCATGTCATAGTGTCAAATATTATCAGAGTGCACACTGTCTGTATTCAATTTGTGTGTTTGTCCAAGATGTGTGTTACATTCAAGCAGACTGGGTGATGTATTACTAGTTCTCTGCTTCAGCCAGCCACTAAAACATAAAGCCCTGGACGTGATGGTCCAAAAGAATTCCTTCTATGGTTAGCTAAGGACATGACTCATTACCCGCTCCTGTGTGCAGGATATTTTATGTCCCTTTAAATGGGAGAAAATGGGCAGTATTCCTACAAGGTAAGAGCTTTGCATCCTTTACACACACACCACAGAGACTCTGACATGGTGTGGGACAATTTGCAATGTAGCTCAGGTCTCTGTATCCATCTTTAGCTTCATATATGCTCACAGTATCTCACTAGTGCAGCTCATTCTCTATCTCTCTGCCTCGCTGTATTCTCCTACTCCCACAGCTGACATTTCTGAAGAGCTTCTCATTTATTACAGGTCATGGACACCGAAGCAGCAGTTTAAAAAGACAAAGAGACTCACTGTGGTCCCATCAGCACACAGCAGCAACTCATTCCCCTGGTCTTAGTCATACACTTATCCCATATTTTACCACATGACAGCACCTCACACTGGTGGGTCTCCTTTAATTTGTGAGAAGTCAGCTGGATCTGTTTAAAGCAGAGCCTGAAAGCATGGCATTGAAAACTGTCAAAATGTTCCCTATCATGAAATATCAGGTGGCTTTCTAAGCAAACATACACTCAAGTAATGAGTCTAATCCAAAACAAAACTCCGTTATCATTCAGAATAGTGGGGTAGATCATGAAGACTAGCTGCTAGTCAGTTTGGCATCAGAACCAGAGATATGCCTAACCAATTTTTCAAATACACTCTTATACTGGTCATTGTTGTTAACTAATGATTACTAATCTGTGAACTGGCCAAGTTATGAATGGACGAGTGTTTCAACTTAGTAGGAAAACAAGGGGAGGAGCATGCAGTGATAGGACATTTATGAATGACGAAGCATAGTTCTTGTAGCCACTCTCAAGTGATTGTTTTCCAAGAACAGCACATCTGAAAGTGTTTAATTCCTCTTAAACCACAGCAGTTTATAAATACAGCTTCAGCCTCTGACTGATAAAGAAAACTTCAGATGCCATATCAACACCCACACAAGTTATTTAGTCCACTTATGTGACAGGTTCTGCAAACAAATCTAAGTGAATAACCATTACTTACCTATTTAACCAAGCTCCGTGCACACACTGAACAACAAAAAGGCAAACTATAAAACTACTTGTGAAACGTTATACCATAATAGCCCAAGGCCATAAAATGAACTCATGTCATAACACTCAAAATTAAATCAGTTTGGAGTTTTTCAGACCACATGAAAATTGAGTACATACGTCTTGCCTCACAGCAGGAACAATGAGCTAAAGTAGAAAAGAAATGGCCACGTTAATAGCAAATAACATTAGGCTTGAACAATTGGAACCTTGAGCAATGCAGGTTCTTATTCTTATTCTTCTGAACCAAATTCCTATTAAAATTTAATAGATAAGCAAAAAAATGGTACAGTTCTCTAAAGGTCAAATTAATTTTTGTGTGTGTGCAGCTCTTTATTGCTTCATGTTCCTGTGTTGTAAAGTAAAAACTGGCTGGCAAGGTGTGAAGCACCTTATTAACTTCTGCCTTGCGATTCTGTGGCCTTCCAAATGGAGGTAGAGAAAGTGTGTGAACATGAATGTTTGTTATGCTGTAAATGCGCCAGCCTGTTTACCATATATGTGTTCGCTAGGCTATCATGCTGACACCATTATCATCATCATCATGATCATCATTATCATCGTGATCATCATCATCAAGGAAGGTAAATAAATAAAGTAACGGTTTGATGAGCACCCAAATATCACATTTTTATTGTTAGGATCGCGAAACTACATTTTTCAAGTCAATTAGGCCCTGAGGAAATCAATGTCTTATTACTGTGTTCATTATGCAGGCCAGTGAACACAGATCTAAATGAGACAGAGAGAAGTCAACGTGAATGGGCACCACTGACATCTCGTTTCCATTCGCAACACTAACGTCCTGAACAAAGAGGAGAAAAAAAGAACATTGACACTAATGACATGAGTTATTTACCAGACAGCTATTTACATCGTGTCATGCACCATGTGCTCTAATAGGTACAAATCATTACATTTGAGAAGAATGTTTCCAATGATTCAGGTCATTTTTCCATCCCAGTGATGTGGAATTCTGCATTCTGATTGGCCAGAAGGTTTTGATTTATGTTCTCTAACAGCAGCTTGTTCTGATGCATTATCATTTCAAATTGTGTAATAAACATGCAAGGTGATGTTTGATGACCATTTATGGAAGGACTCTCCAGTGTCAGCAGTCAAAGCTTTGAGTTTTATGAAACCAGAATGTCTTTGGTACAGAGGAGTTTAACGTCTATGTTTCATCGACATTAAAAATAGCTATCCCTGCGATATAAAATGAATAAAACACTTCAGCATGTGCTGTTAGTGCAAAATAAGCAATTAATTTAAACGACTCTGTTTCATCACACCTCAACCCCATGCTCTGTTTTTTCTAACTTTCTTATCACAGCACAACACAACGCGTTTCATCCTTTACTTATTACTTACATACTGTATATTGTCCCAGTGTCCCAGACAAATGGGTGTGTTTTTCTTCCAAATGGATTTAATCCATCATCTCAGTGCTCCTGGTGCTGCTGTTCCACATGGACGCTTGGGACAGATCAGCAGTTTTTGGAGGGCACTGGTGTCACTTTAGTGATTACTGTGTAGTGTTAGACGGGAATGTGGATGGTTCAAAGGTTCGGGAAAGGCTTGTACACGTACTATATGCTGAATGACACTATGGGACAGATAGATACGAGCTTCACACTCATACACAACAAATGAAGGAAGCAATTATCCTTATTAGACTAAGAAAGGGTTTTCTTACAGGATCATTTTTTAAGCCAAATCAATGATTTTCCACTTTTCTTTACTAAGCCAGTGCGCTTAAACAGAGAACAGACTTTCAGTGCAAGTGTATTAAAACCAGATTACTCTCAGGTCTTAGACAGACAATCAATAGACACAGTGATTGCTATAATCTTGAACACCATGATGCTTATTATCTGGATCGTTTAAAGAAAGACTAGAAAGCTTACACTCTGGTTTCTTTCTGATAATGATAAAGATAAGCATCAATAAGTGTGCTTAGAGGTATAAACAGCATGCTTACTATATTATTGACCTGACTTCTGATTGTGGTTGGTTCAAATAATCAAACAATTTTATTACTGGGGTTTCTAGTAAAAAAAAAAAACAAGTGTATAACAGAAAATTACGTAGCCAACATAGCCATATAGGCTTGGGAGCACTTTGGAAAATCTCTGTCACTTAACACAGACCGCCGCTGCATCAAGCTGAAACTATATTATGCAAAGAGGAAGCCGTATGTTAATTTTGTGCAGAAACACCTTGGAGTTCTCTGGTCTGGAAGTCATCTGAGATGGACCTGAAACAGCTGAAAATCCTATTTTCTACTTAGCCCAATGTAGTCTTTATCTCCACACTTTCAAATGGAGTTAATCTACTTTAAATATGTCATCTGCTATTATACTAATCTCACGTGAACAGTTTTTACATCCCACCTCTAGGAGAATTTTTTTTTTTTTAATGCATCCTTCCTTGAAAGTAACGTCCTCCATTATGGTGTCCCAAAACATGCCAGGAGAAGGTGCGGAGAACCCTAGGAGAACACAGCAGGATCAAGATCAGCTCAAGAAGTGAGACATTTCTGATGAAGTGTACAAGAACATTGTGCTCCAGAGAAGTAGAGAATCAGGAAGAAACAGAAAAACGGTTACCTCAGAGCAGGAACAGTTACTCCGCCTCATCATCCAAACAGCATTGTGGATTATTTTCTTCTAACAGCCATGCTGGCTAGGTATTTTTCCTTGAATCAGTCTAAATTGCTGGAAAAGCTTGTACATTTATGAGTAAAAATGTATGCTCATTTCTATCAGCAGCTCAAAAGCAATTATATATGCCATTCCGAATGTCATTGAAACCATCATTTTATTGTGTAATGATCATAATCCAAAAATATACATCATAAAAGACACCGTGCCAGTCCACAACTAGGAATAATACTGCATGTTAAACATAGATGTACAACACTGAAAGGGAAAGCATTCAATTATTATCCTTCTTAAAAAGCCAACGGCGAGACGTGCTCTGTATTCACAGTCCTTGGAAATGTCTCGGCTCTCTGCGTTTTTATTAAATAACGTCCACGAGTCAGTCAGGGAGGATTAACCAGCCTCTCGGCTGGTTAACCAGCCTCTCCGAACAGCACACACATTCTTAGCACAAAAAAATATATATTTCCTGGCTTTTATTACTTTTTTTATTAAATAAGAGTGATGTGTAAACAATCTGGTGCCTTCGGTTTTCTAAAAAATATACTATAAAAGGCTTCGATATTTTCCAGAATTTACAAGGTTTTAATGTTACCCAGACACAGGGTAAAAGTCTGAAAGGTACAGTTTGTTCTCTCTGTATCGTCATTACATACATATACAATATAGAGTATATTATAGGACGAAGCTGAGGAATCTGCTATTTTCTTCTGTGAAGTGAGTGAGGAAGAATGGAAAATCTTTGACGTCCTGGTAAAAGCAGTCTCACAAGGAACATGAATGACCAAGATGTTACACTACAGTGTTTCTGTGCCTGTATGGTGGAGGAGGCAGAAATGTTCCTGGCTTCATGCTGGGTTCTGGCAGTTTCTCTGGCTTTTCACGGCCATTCTGCTTGTAGATGAAATTGTTCCTGCAGACCAGCGAGGGCTCTGGAGGATACTGTGGAACGCTGGCTGGAAGGCTGTGATGCCGCTTCTCTGGATTGTGTGTGTGAAAGGCTTTCTTGTGACCTGTTTGTGTTGTGTTGGTTTGCTGGACCACATGGCCTGGTAGAGCATTGGTGCTATTTTTGACACCATCGTGCTGGTGTGAGACGCAAGCAGGACCAGGAGAAGCAGGTTGTATTTGTTGGCTGATGTGACATATTTGTCCTGTTACTGAAGGAAGGACATACCTACTAGAAGGATCAGTACATAGACCATGACTTGAGTGGCCATTTTGACTCTTTGGTCCACTCTGAGGACTCTGAACTGGTGGAAGTGTAAAATGAACATGGGGTCTCTCTGTCTGAGTGCTGGGGTTTATGTGGCTGTTTGCAGTCCTGCTTGTTGTTCTGGACAGCAGAGGTAGAGAAACCCCACTTTTCTTCAGTGTCTCCTGGA
This sequence comes from Leptodoras nelsoni, assembly GCA_028566375.1. NCBI lineage: Eukaryota > Metazoa > Chordata > Actinopteri > Siluriformes > Doradidae > Leptodoras > Leptodoras nelsoni. Next base: position 1,232,330 of record JAOVVG010000028.1, read on the forward strand.
TCATCTCGTCTGTACAGTGGTCTAGAGTAGTGCTCATTTTCTCATCCTCAATCTTGAGTTGTCCATCAGGGTTGCCATGGTAACCTGGGTTGTCCAGTGCATGAACCTCTCTGAATTTCTGGTGTGTGATGAATGGGTTCTCCTCAATAGGGTCTGGAGTTAAAATAAAATACAGTATTTGTAATAGGAGATCTCAAAGGTCCTGCCAAGAATGAGCATGAAGCCTGCAATTTATTGACCTATCCACCTACATAATTTAACACACTGGACTACAGCAGAAAGAGAAGCGTTTACCTGAGGAACTGTTGTCATTTCTGGCAGCCACACAACGATCCTCAGCAGCACTTCTCTTCTGCGTTTGTTCTTTCAGGAATGCAGCAGGATCTGTATTGTAGCGGCGACAACTGCTGTCCTCCACAAATGTAGTGCTGAGCTGCTTCTTCAGCTTTCCATGACAGAGCTGCCCCTCCTTCACAGGCCTCACTGGAAAGAACAGCTCACCAGACGACATGGCTGTCTCACAGCTATGTGTTCCTGTTGCTGCGTCGCTCAGTCCCTGCATGCCCTATATTCAATATGCAATAGAAGAAAAGAAAGCCATAAAAGAAAAAGTCTTAATCCCATGCCTGACTATAAGCTATGATGAGATAGAGTAGCAATATGTACTACAAGTCTCACCTGATTGGAGTCCTCATGAGGGCTGGGTGAATGGGATGAAACAGGAGCATTGAGGTTTTGAGGAACCAAGTACTCCTCGGCGTCCATCACATCTCCAAGTTCGTCCTCATCCAAAAGACTATGAAAGAATTTACTGTGATTGGGACTGGGTAGCTTCATGCAGTCATCCACCTGAAAGAAATAAGTCTCCCAATACTCTCCAGAAATGTAAAGTGCCTGAGTAGAAAGTGGAGAAAAAGATGTTGCTCACCTGGATGACTAGGTACCTCTGAGGGTCTCTTGCCATCCTGCAGAACTCTGTGGCAAGCTCTTTAAACCTGGGCCGACTGTCTGCGTCAATCATCCAACCTTCAGCAGGGACGAAGGATTAGTAACAAAATGAGGCCACCCTTTTGGCAGAAAACGAATCAATGGAACATAAAAAAAATAATTCTGCCTTTTCTTTTTGTCCATAAATCCTCAATTTTGTTTTGGCAACTATCACACTGATAGAATCATTTAACACTAGCATGGCCAAAGCTACGAACATTTTCGTAAGGCAGCTTGGCTGCTCCGTAGCCCACTCCCTAGCTGTGAAGTGATCAGTTCCCTTTGTCTACGTAATGACTCTAGGAAAACCTACCCCCACATTTACAGAAAGCATCTACAATATTGAAGTCAAGGACTAGACAAAAGCAAACACATGACTAGGCACAGCAAATTTATCTGTATTGTAAGTTTAATAAACATATCCAAGGCGTGCTTCAAGTATTGAAATATTTCACGGACACATACTACCGGGCGTATAGCACAATGGTAATTTCATTATCCAGCGAAAAAGTCAAACATCTACAGTTTGATTTCTAGTCCAAATTTTCTTACTGTAAAATATACTGTATTGTGTTCCTATGTTTTCATGCATAGTTGAGTTGCTTGGCCTTGTTTCCATGTCGGAGGGATGGCTTTTCAGCTGAACTCTTCGATGAAGACCACTTCATTGCTCCTCTCTCAGCTGCCACCTCAATGGTCCTCTCTCATTAACTTGCATAACAAATGTTGGCTGATGGACCTCTAGTTGTTGGCAAGAAGGAGGGTCTGTCCTCAAGATCGAGAAATCCCTGTCACATGCTATACTTTATTTCTTCTATTTTCTATATTTTTTTATATAATTTGTATATTTTTTATTTTCACTGTCTTTTCTCTTATATACCTCTATCTTATTCCCCTTCCATGGATGCTGCTGTAACAAAGAAAATTTCCCCAATGTGGGACTATTAAAGGATTATCTTATCTTAATGTGACAACAGTAGGTCATCAACATGCAATATGGTTATTAATGGTCCAGTGATTAGAATCAAAGCAGCATGTCATATAATTGTGATTAGGTATAATGCATTTTGATACAATGGCACTGTAAAAAAACAAACATCTTGTTTTACAACCTGTCTGTTAAGAAATACAGGTAGAAAACTGAAGCTTTGAGACTTACATTTGACCATGACCATGTAGACATCTATGGTGCATATAGGCGGTTGAATCAGACGTTCTCCTTTCTCCAGAACATCTGGGATCTCACGGCTGGGAATGCCATCATATGGCTTTTCTCCAAATGTCATCAGCTCCCAGACAGTCACTCCTGATCAAACAAATATTATGGCTCATTCACAAATCCATGGGTCAGACTGAATGACTTGAATGTTGATCTAGAAAAAAAAATTCTCAGACATCTCTACTTAAGAAAAATCGTTCAACCTTGGATGCGTAACTGGATAGATAATTTGCATATTGGGCAATGAATATGCATATCTACTATATTCCTCTGTAAACAGTGCTAAGATATTTTGCATTAACTTGTAAACTACTAATAATGAGTAGTTCCCTTACCATAACTCCAAACATCACTCTGGTGTGTAAACTTTCGGTAGTGAATACACTCCAGCGCCATCCACTTTATGAGCATCTGCACATGAACGGTTGAAGAAGAAAACACAGACAGATGTTCTGCATTATTAATGCATATTGTAGCTTTGATCATGTCCATATCTGGTGCATTAAGTATAAAAAGAACGTGACTGTGGCTTGATGTAGACGTTCTAACCTTGTCTTCATCTTTACTGTACTCCCTCACATCGGCACCCAGAAGCTGAGCATGCCCAAAGTCAGTTATCTTGATGTGGTTTGGGGATTTGACCAACACATTACGAGCAGACAGGTTTCTATGGACCAGCCGTTTCTCCTCCAAGTACATCATGCCCTGAACAGGCATATCATCAGAATTAATGTAAGCATGTTTACTCTATCAGTAGACTTTTGAAGGAGTCCCTCAGGGCTCAGTATTAAGTCCTGTCAGGACTGAACTGGTTAAGGTGAAAATAAGCCACAGAGCACAGACACATTCCCAATGCTGGGTTAATGGTGTTAATGCAGGTCCAGGTCTCTGCTTGCACACTGCTAGCCTTTAGCTCTCCCTGCATGCTCCATTGGAGATGGGCATTATGAATGACAGAGAGAGCCAATCAAAATCAACACTATACAGTGAAAAGAGAAGGAGAGCAAAAGGACGTTGCATAAAGGTTTCTCTCAAGAAGAACAGAATGTCATAAATCAGTCAAAAAATGTCGTCTGTTAGGAGTCAAACCTGTTCATTCATTAGTTTTAGATCAAACTGTTTCAGTTGCCAATTATTGGCCTTCATTTAAAAAAGAAAAAAAGATTGAACAATGCAGCCAAAGATGGATTCCAGAAAATAAAAGGAAGCACATAAAATATATTATTCTCTCATGAGAGAAATAAGGTTGCATGGAATCAACGGGTGTTAGGATGCCAGGGTTTTCTTGACAGCTTTATTGAGTGTTTTAATTTACTAACTGGGCAGACAGAAACAGGAAAGGGGAAAAAAATGCACAGCATCCTATTCAGCATGCTGTATTTCTGTTCTAGGCAATCAAAATGTACTTCCACAGTTAATTAGTTCATCAATAATCCATTATGCAATGAGATGGCACCATAGTCAGAGCAAATGAATAGCCAGTGTTCCTGGTTCAGTTGGAGATATTGGAGAATCTTCCCTGCTAATACATCACGCTTCCGTTAACATTAGCTTGTTTATTATTCCTCCATGCGCCGTGAAGCATTTCTAAATGAGGATCTGCTACCCATCAGGCTGCGGTGTGACCATGACAACCTCCAACAGCATGGACATCTCACAGGTGGGCTCGTGATTGATAGAAGTCATTAAGTTGGTGTCCGGACCTCTCTGTGACGAAGAGACCAGTGTGAGACTGTTCTACTCCAGCCATCAGCTCACAGTGGACAGGTGAGTTGGCAGTGCCGCAGGTTAGTGAGCACATACCAAAAAAAAGCACTCAAGCATGACAGCAGTATGGGCTTTTACAACAGGAGCTTGTGTCTTTGACAAATAAAGACATCATGGCCAGAATCCATGTGTGTATTCTGCCACAAAAACAGTTTACATGTGCACTTTCTTTCTTTCTTCCTATTCTATGGACAGCAATAAATAAAATAGCAGACTTCTTAAACAGATCGGTGGCAGCTCTTGTATTTGCACACACCAGTTTAAACTGTACGCCGACAGACCGGACATGCCTGTTTTTTGTGACATCCTTCAATACACTAAATTTCGCATTGATTAAACAATACTACGATTATCCTATTAAGCACCAAAAGGTCTCACACCGCAGTACCTGAGTGAAGTCTGTTATGACCTACTCTGATCAAAAGGTGCAGGCTCTATGTTGGTACCTCGAATATTGAAGGCTACAGGAGGCGGCAGAGCTTTCTTTACAAAGGCCCACAAGAGAGCAAAGCTGGGAAATGTGGAAGAACATCCCAAGGAAGAGACCCAGTTTGAAAGCCTAAATCATAATTTTAAAACTGGAAACGCTAGCTAGCAAAGTTGAAGAATGTATTCGTATTCGTACTCTGTACACCTAATAAGTGAAGGGCATTGAGATTGTAAATGACAGAGACATGGACATTCCCAAAAATAAAAAAACACATAAGGCACAACACAAACAGAAACAGGACACTTACTTTGGCGATCTGCACACACCAGTTGAGTAGCAGCTGAGAGCCTACGTTATCCTTGTGCTCGTGAACGTAGTCCAGCAGGCAGCCAAGAGGCATGAACTGTGCCACCAGCTGCACATTCGGGCTCGTGCACACGCCGAGCAGACGCAACAGGTGGGGGTGTTCCATGCTGGACATCATCACCACCTCCTGTAAGGGGAGGGGACATGACTTTCTAGAAAGCTGTGAACATCAGATGCAGGTTTAGACCCTTTGAAAAATGCTAACATTTACCTGCAATGCTTTAATAGATTTTTTTTCAATTTTTAAAAAAATCCTGCACGGATAGAAAAGGTTACACATTAACACTAGCCTTGAGGATAAATAAGAAAAGAGCAAAGAATGAAGACTCTTTCAGCACTTTATGAAAAAAGAGAAAGGGCATCAATATCCGTCCTCTCAAATCCCAGACAAAACATTATCCATGAAGCCTTACAGAGTGAAAGAAAGAGGCAGAAAAAAAAATAACGAGACAGTCTGTTTAGTGTTCCCGCCATTAGTGAGAGTGACCCTCGGCATTTACTCATCTGTGTGCTTGTGTGTGCTTACTAATGGACCTATTTAGAGTGCATGTGCATGAATCTCCTCCATATAATCTGTTCTTCATAATACGAGGACCATTTCAGTTTTATACACACAAGGTCTGAATCTTTCATTTTTTTATTTGCTCATGCGAGCTTTCTTTGGCTGAGGTGGTGATGTCGTGTGCCATTCAGCGCTTTGTCTTTTTCTCTCATCATTCTGTTCAGGAAACGGGGCTCTCTTGTTAAACGATCCAACATTTACCCCAAACTCTCTTGCATTGTTCCAGTGACCAGGCACTTCAGCAGTGTTTCACCAAAAAAAACAACAAAAAAAAACCTTCTGGGCACTGCGAAGGCTAGAATACAAAAAAATGGGTTCTATTGTTTATCTGAGATCCCACTTGAACTGACCTTGAACCATCATCCCCATGTGTAAGCCCTGAGGAGTGGGAATTTCATTCTCATTACTTCCTGGACAGACATCGTATGTTAAACCAATGATCTTGGCATGCATACGTAGAAATTTATGTGCATGGAATTTAATCCTCATTACTTTCTGGACACATACATGTTAGACAATGAAACTGAAACACCTGTCATTTTAGAGCACAATAATGTATTAGTATGGTGTAGGGCCTCCTCCTCC
>JAOVVG010000028.1:1363289-1375299 GCA_028566375.1 Leptodoras nelsoni
GTGTGTGTGCCCTACGATGGATTGGTGCCCTGTCTAGGGTTGTTCCTGCCTTGCGCCCTATGTGACCCTGAAAAGGAATAAGCGGCCAAGAAGATGAATGAATGAATGAATGTTGTTCTTGTGGAGTTCTGCTGTGTGGCTATATTCTGTGGTAATTGTCTGGGAAGATTTGTTTGGCACCACTGTGTGCTCTGAATTCTTTGCCCACAGTAAGCATTATTATTAAACTTAATACACACTGATATATGAATCACCATGAACTTCCAACTCATGAATGCTCCATAAATTTATGACGAAATAAATTACAGCTTGAAAGACCGACATTATTTTTTACAACAGATGTTTTGTCATTAAGCTTTAATGCACAGTGAATACATTTACACATACTCTTATTAAGATAAAACAATGCATGAGCTATCCTTATCATTTATTTCATTCACAGCCATTATCCAAATGATGTTTCTGCCTAAAACAGTTATGTGGCACTATATGCACAATTCAATTCTAATTTATATGTATAGTGCTTTTAACAACAGACAAAATCAGCTCGAGAGAAATATAAAACATTCCAGATATAAATCAGAATTTTATATATTTATGCTAATCGTGTAGTGTCTGGGTTTATGTCTAAGCACATTGCTTAAAAATGATGCATTCTGGCTTGTGGGAGACAACCCCCTTTTATCCTGTGTTCCTTCTTTTGAAGAAAAGGACTGTGTGACATTCAGATAAATGTTTAGATAGATTGTGCTAAGAGAGTGTATAAAACTTCATTTTAGGTCATGGGACATACTGAGGGTTTCTGAGAGATTTTTTTACCCCACAGTGAAGAATATCCAGTAGTACATTGGTATTCATCTTGCATTTCACCCCTCCTTTCACAGTCCTGCGGACTGTGGCTTACTGTTGAGAAAGTGAAGAGATCAAATTTTAATAACTTGATCTGCCAGTCTCTTTGCATGAAAGAGGGTCAAATTTAAATTCTTAGTGCTGTGCCAAGAGGCTTGAGAAGCCCCAGCAAGATGATACAAGGACTTTTCAAAAGCATGTGACAAAAAACTGCAGTGCCTGAAACCATGGCTTTTCGGAGGCACCCTTTTAGCAACCAGTGATAACTGAAAATGGCTGCGCAAGAAGTAGTTTGGCCACACAGGCAGAGACACTGAGGAACCATGGATCTAACATCAGTGTATGAAACTGAGAAGCCTGTCTCTCCGGACCAGTCAGGCACAACATGTCCGTGCATGTCCAAAGTGCACCTTCTCTGATCACACAAATGGTGCAACTAGTGCTGGTTGAATTTGGAACTCCCAACCCAACCAGCAAAAAAGCCAGAGAGCTCTTGTAACAAGTGCTCTCCTTCAAGCTTCAACAGAGACCTTCCCCAGGTATCTTGTTTTCCTAGTTCTGGAAAAACAAACCCAGGTCAGTCAACTCTTTCTAGTCATTGCACATGAATGCACTTGCCTTCAAATGGCATGCACAGATGATTACTGTTGGTTGAAGAAGGCCTTTCAGGTTGATAATGACCTTTAAACTATATCTCAGCAGTGTCTGAGCCAGCTTACAAGTACCAATGACGGGCTCTAAGCTATTTGTGGCAGCAGGCTGTGCTTTGCCACAGTGCAAAGCTTTCACAGCTTTTGTTTGGGATTCAGGCAGGTCCCAGTTCACCCATGTTTGGGCTCTGTAGCACATATCTGCCACAAATGCGTGTCTTGAATTACCAATGGCATTACAGATGAAGTGCTGTAGCCAGATGAGTGCTGAGAGTGTAAACACAGACACTCTGATGAAAACAAATGATGCAGTTATGTTGGATACTCGATTTCTAGCATTGCAGAGTGCCTCTGTTCTGCTCTGACTGATGTGTGCAAATAAACCCTACAGAAGTTATCTTCTTGGTAGGAAAGTGCATGTTTTTAATCATGAAAAAAAAACATGGCCAAAAGAACCACTTCTGTGGAGCCTTTAAGAAACCATGCTCTGGTTTTGTCTTACAGCACATACAGTGCTGAAGAGTACCCAGGGTATCTTTTGGAGAAGCAACTGAACTCCCCTTACCTACCTTAACAGTCCCTACCCCATTCATTCTCACAAAGCAAACATCTGAAGGGCAGGGACTAGTAATGAGGTGTTTATTAATACCTTTTTGGTAGGAGGGTCACTCTGTCACAAGATGTACTCATACTCTGTTAGAGAAATTTTAAAGCAAAGATAATTAAGTGAATTTATTTTCTTGTTGATAATTTCTGAAGAGACTCCTTTTTGTATGCTTTGGGTAACAGATGTGGTTGAAACTGCGAAGCCATAGGACTGATTCCTGATCATGGAACAATGCAATACTCATTTTTATGTTACCGTTGCTCCGGAACACAGATGGTTCCGGTTTCATGCTGTTGGCTTCCCTCTCTCACATCACTTGGGTTGGTTAATGGGTTGGCAGTATGACAATGTACAAAGATGGCTTGATGCCATGTTTGCTCCTCATGTTTAGTTGTGTTTTCTGTCCGGGTCCCCTATGCAATGCCACTTGTACATCCTGACACTTGTCCTGCTGTGGCTCCTCTCAATATCTAGACTCTCCAACAGATTCAGATGTTCTAACTTTTGTTCATCCTGTTTCTTGCTTGTGAAGCTATCAATACTCATGCCTAACCCCCTGTGGAAAATTTTACCTGGACAAAAACTTACCTACTAAAAACTGCTGCATCTCAGGACTTCTATTTCCAATAATCCCATGCCCAATGTCTATTGCCAACAGCGCCATAAGAATACAATTTTACTGAATTGAAAACAAAAAAAAAAAGAAATACTGTTGTATTAAGTTCCAGGCTAAGATTCATCCTAGAGTCTGGTGCCTGTTTTTATTTAAATAACAGCCATTATATATAATGTCGCTCATGTTAGTATTAAAATAAAAGGACAAGAGACAGGATGATATAAAGCTGGAACTACCATTTCATGAAACGTAACTTGCTAATAACATGGTCCGTATAAATTTGATCACAGCACACAATTTAAAGGGGACATATTATGAAACTTTTTCAGGTTTTGCTCATATACCGCTGGGTATCTGGAGTGCCTACCAACCCACAAACTTTGAAACATGACAACCTTGTCTGTTTTTTGTGGGCTGCCTATTTCTGAAAACACGGGTTTAAAAGCTCCATTCAGATTCTGAGCCGTCTGTGATGTCACAGATGGGCTCATTGGAAAGATACCACCCTCCATCCTAATATTTCCAAATGCAGAAGTATTTTCTGCAGTAATGCGGGATGCAGGATCTCATGCAGTAATTCAAATGTGAATTTTTCTACACCATGTAGAAACCCTTAATATAAGTGACTCCCTGATTTTTTTTTAAAAAGTAAACATTATAGTGTTTTTACTCCAGAAAATCTGAACAAATCTTAAATTTGTCCAAAATATGGTGGTGTGTTGACATACATCCCATCAGCCAATGCAATGTCACAGACCTCAGGGAATTGTATTAACTTGACTAAATGGGTATAATATGTCCCCTTTACGCTACTAGTTTAGATTAAACACAAATAAAACATGTGAATGCAATATCCTATTCAATTCATGCGTTGAACAAGAATACAATACATTTGCTACATAACATGCAAAACATTTTCATTTCATCCCATACTTCATTAACATCTTTATCCACAACACGGGCCTATTCCAAGAACACAAGGTTCTAGATGGGAATACACCATAAATGTGATACTAGTCCAACAAAGGGCATCATACACTCACTCATACATAGTCATAGAGCAATTCATAGTACTAAATTCGCTGGCATGTCTTCGGTAGGTGGGACAGTGAGAACACATCAAACTCGACACTACTGTGACCCTGGAGCTGAGGCATCAACACGACTTGCTTTTTACCAATGTATCTGTACGATACTAAGTTGTGGCATTCAACGTGAGGCTTCCTTCTTTTATGTGAATGCGCTGGTGTTGTCGGAGGTTTGACCTGCAAGTAAAACACTTTCCACACTGGGAGCAGCGGTAGGGCTTCTCTCCTGTATGAATGCGCTGGTGTTGTCGGAGGTTCGACTTGCAAGTAAAATATTTCCCACACTGCGAGCACTGGTACGGCTTCTCTCCTGTGTGAATGCGCTGATGAATTTGGAAACCTTCCAGATAATTAAAACTCTTCCCACACTGAGAGCAGGAATACAGCTTCTCACCTGTGTGAACGCTCTGGTGTCGTTGCAGGGTACTCTGATAAGCAAAACTCATCCCACATACTGAGCAACTGTATGGCTTCTCTCCTGTGTGAATGCGCTGGTGTCTTTGGAAACCTCCCAGTTGAGTAAACTTCTTTCCACACTCTGAGCAATGATACGGCTTCTCTCCTGTGTGAATGCGCTGGTGTTTTTGGAAATTTCCCATTTCGGTAAAACTCTTGCCACACAGCGAGCAGGAATATGGCTTCTGTCCTGTGTGAATGCGCTGGTGTCGTCGGAAAGTACGCTGGTAAGCAAAACTCTTGCCGCACTGTGAGCAGTGATACATCTTCTCTCCTGTGTGAAAGCCCTGGTGTTGCTGGAGAAGACTCTGGTGAGTAAAACTCTTATTACATTGTGAACACTTATACGGCTTTTCTTGCGTGTGAACATGCTGGTGGATGTGGAGAGTACTCTGTTGAGAAAACCTCTTCCCGCACTGTAAACACTGATACGGCTTCTCTCCCGTGTGAATGCGCTGGTGGTCCTGGAGAGACGTTGGGTGAGTAAAACCCCTTCCACACTCGGAGCAGTGGTATGGCTTCTCTCCAGTGTGAATGCGCTCATGTATTTGAAGATTAATCTTTTGAATAAACGTCTTCCCACATTCCGAGCACTGATATGGTCTCTCTCCGGTGTGAAGGCGCTGGTGGAGCTGGAGCGCATTTTGGCGAGTAAAACCCCTACCACACACTGAGCACTGATACGGCTTCTCTCCCGTGTGAATGCGCAGGTGTGTTCGGAAATTGCCCTGTTGAGCAAAACTCTTCCCACAATGTGAACAATGATACGGCCTCTCTCCTGTGTGCATGCGCTCGTGACGTCTGAGATAACTCGCTTGCGTAAAACTCTTCCCACAGTATGAACAATGAAACAACTTGATCTTCTTCCCTGTGTGAATTAGCTGGTGCAGTTTAAGATCACTCTGATGAACAAAACGTTCTCCACAATCTGAGCAGTGGTAGGTATCTATCTGCTTTTGACTGTTTGATGGTGTAATGCACAAAGTACCAGACGAGTCAGCCCCAATTTGATGACTACTGGAGCTGATGGAAGGCATCAGATTTAATATCTCATATGCCAACGCCCCTGAATTCAGTCTCACATACTCCTCATAGTGGCATCTCTTGATGTGCTTGTGGAAGTGAAATAGAGAAGTATAGGAAAGTGCACACAAGGAGCAGGAGAAGGGTTGTGACAGGATGCCATTCAACTCTGGAGCAAGACAAAAAAAAAAAAAAAAAACACAACTTCAAATGCAATGCAAAAAAAAAAAAATAGGAAACAATATTTATTAAGGACTGCTTCAACAACAACAACAAAACTAGAAAAGCAGTTCCGCAAGGAAATCTGAATGTGATTGCGCCGCAGCAGCAGTTGCCCGTGACTGTCTCTAGGGTTTACATAGAATGCTGCGATAAACACAAAATACTTGAGGGAGCAACAGTTCTGTGGGCGGAAAGAGTTCATGGCCAACTCAATAAATTGCTGTTATTTCACATGGCCATGTAAATACAACTATATAAACCAATGATTGCAGTAAGAACGCATGCGCACTTTTCTGTCCACGCATCTAGGAAGACTCCGTTTTATATTTTATTTTATCGACCTCTCTCATTGTTGGAAATGCTATCTTTTTTTGATAATTAAGTCTCATCTGCCTGAGCACCTTGGTCTGCTGACTTCTCTAGCTAAAGCATCACGCATGTAGCAATCTATGGTAGTAGCCCTTAGTCGCAGGACCCAGACAGCTTTTTCAGACAGCCAAATTGATTGTTGCACCCTGTCATCCTGAATCACCACAAACAATTTATCAGCTGAAATACAATGCAGCAGACTTCAACAAATTCCACCCAGACTGCCAAGTCTGCCAAATATCTGCCATCCATGTTACACAAGGAAGCCTCACCATTACAAATTGCAGAACTGTCCATCACGTAACAGGCTCACTGGACAACCTGGGATGTATGGCACAGATCATTCCAAATGACAAGGGTTTCTACTGCAGTGCTCTATGTACTTATCAAGAGATCATGTCAGACAAAGACAAAGTCAGACAACTCATGTCACTCCTTACCAGCAAACAACCTATATTAGCCACTGCTGTTTGGACAAACAAAGGGCGACACTCTGCAGATCAATTATTCCCTAAACTTTCACAGGGCTCCAAGAAACAAATCTGCACTCATCAATGCATTCTGTCAGGGTTTTAGAAGAGAAATGTTTACCAAATTGGCTTGCTGCAAGAGTTTGTTGTCAGTAGACCGAACTTAGGCCTAGACAAAAAGACAACACAAACGTCATTTCGTTCCAGCATCTAAAGTAATATTCATCAAGCTCTAGAACTATTCGAAAATTGTCATACCAAAAACAGGTCCTCTACAGGCTTCAACTGTGGAGAGGCCATGCACCAGTCTGCTCACAGTAGAAAGGACGCTCAGTCGTCTGGACAGTGTGCTTAACCATCAAAGACTACTACAATGAGTATGATTTATACCTTCCCTCCAAATCATTTATCACTGTTTACATAACCTGTCATATTCCAGCAGTCAGATACTTCTTCCTCTTGCATACACATTTGGGCAACCAGAAACTTAATAGGTGCTAACACAAGACATTATTTTAGAATTTTAATGTAAGCACTGGAATTCACTGCTGTGGTACACTGTTTTGATACACCTCTATCCAGAGTAAATCTATTTTGTTTACAGAATCTCGTAATAACCAAATCTACAATTGAGTGTAAACTGCTTTGCTTCTTATGAACAAGAAACAACATTGCTTAGAACACTTTGTTCCAAATTGTAACCTCCAGAATTGGAGATTGTAGACCTGCAGCAGTCATCTTGACCCACTGATCCAATGGTAACTGCACAATGAGCCACTGCCATTCCTTGCCCTTTGACAAGCATTCCACATAAGGACCTTTAATGCCAGGGTAGGTGGCAGTGCAGACATGGCCCTACCCACCTAGGGACCACACAAGGTCAGCAGATCCTTTGTGGGTGCTGAGATATGGAACGCCATTGCAGTGACCCAAGAGTACCATGTGGCCAGTCAGTTTTGACATTTCATGTTTCAGAATGCTATGCACTCCTTGCAAGGGCTTCTTTGGTAGCAGGTCCAAAGAGCAACCCAAGCACATGGAGTAGATTCTACAGGGCTGATATAACTGCCCTCCAAAACAGACTGACCCATGGAGGAGAATGAGGAATAACCAGAGGCAACCAGAACCCTGGAGTTACGTGTTAAGGGTTAACCATATGCAATACAAGCAAGGGAACCCCATCAAACACATTAGCAGTGAGTATCCACAGGTTCATCTGTCAAACAGTGGGGAGTGTGAAGTGAACTGAACTTCACCCCAGTATGCTCCACATAACCCAATAGGCTCAGAGCAACTGTGTGCAGGATGACAAGGCTGCCCAATGGACCGCCAAATGGGCCAAGGGGAGAACCCAACCCAAAAGGGGGAAATGAAAGAGATGCGTGTGCCACTGCTGAGTAATGGCACAACGGAGTTTGTAGAACTGACTTATGAACTGCGCAGTGAGTGATGCCAATAAGGCTAGCAATGATAATGATGGAATCCAAATCAAAGCTAGAAACAAAACACTACAAATGTATACAAAATACACACTCACTGCGGCAGAAGAGAAGATGGTAGATGATAAGAGTCACCAGTTTTGGAGGACTGGACACCTGTAGCTCCATCCATGGTCCCAAGCTGCTTAGTGGACAGCTCCATATGGTGTACATGTAGTCTGATGTATACAAGGCAAGAAGAGGGCAGAAAGATGGCTGTATGACAGCCATATTTATTGCATACACTGTGTCATACATCACTTGGCACACAAGAAGGTTTCTGGGTGATTCTCACCACCTTAGCAGTTAGAAGGGGTGAAATACTGCCTGAGTATGGCTTGTGGCTATGCCAATTATAATTTGTCAGCATAACACTTCAGGTTCCACCATCTCCATTTCTTTCAATTTTCATTATTTTCTTTTCTTTTCTTTTACATTTGTCTTCTATTTGATTTGTACATGACTGAATGCTCAATTAGTCTTATGTATTCATTATTTATTTGGACTGGGTCTGATATAGTCTGACACATCACAGTAGAAGTTCCTTGAAAATGATTAATGCCTAACAGTTATCTCCCTGAAGTTTTGATAAGTTCAGTCTTATTGTGTATAATTAGCTCTACAGCTTGATGCTCTGCTGCTGTAGACCAACCATCTGTATATGTGACTAAAATCAATTATTAGCTCAGCTCATGGCATGTCCCCAAGGTAGCTGCTGCTAGGCCTCTCCTTGAATAGAAGACTCTTGCTCCCTTTGGATCTTTCTACATCTACACTTACATTTTGGAGATGTTTTTCTGCTTTCTGGAAGCATCCTAATACAGAATCAGTGCTAACTAATGTGGCAAATTACCAAACGCATGTCTGTGGCGTGTGAGTATATGTGTTGGCACTACTGGATTTGAGTACAGCATTTGACACCATTTTAATCATGATATTTTAATAGACAAGCTTGAAAACATGCTCGGTTAGACAGATTGTTACCATTGTTTTAATCAACTGGAATTATTCAGTGCTAAATTAGTTCAATATGGTTTCCCACAAGGCTAGCCCTGCTACATTTCTGTCTTCTTGTACTTGTCAAACACTGCTACGAAAGATATATCCAAGAACACATGAATAGAAGAGTCCATTTTCCTAAATTCTATTAAAGAAATACTGATGTTGGATACTACAAGAATATTCTTACTCGAGACCTTGACAGCAATTTTGAATTAAATTATAAAATAAACATTATATATAATGCTATTCATGTTAGTATTAAAATAAGCGCATACGATACAGAATGTTGGAGAAAAAAGTTCGCAATCCATTTCATGTAACATGATTTACAATGAAAATGTTCTTTATATATTTTAGCACACTATTCAAGCTACTATCTAAGACAAAGAAAACATATGAATGCAATATAACATTCAACACATGCTCTCGACAAGTATACAAGACCATTAGCTACATAAAATGCAGAACATTTTCATTTTCTTCTCAGTCTTATGTAACAGCTATTTCCTGAGCCTATCCCAGAAACACTAGGAATTTACCCTAAACGGGACACCACAGGAAATCACACACTCATGCATTTATTCACACGTAGGGCGCTTTAGAATATCCGTCTACTGGCATATCTGGAAGATTAGGGGGGGGGGGTTGTCCTTGCAGAAACACGGAGAACATGTCAACCTCTACACTACTGGACCCTGGAGCTGTGAGGTAACAACACTACCTGCTGTGGCGCTATGCCGCCCGACTATGAAACAAGTCAACGTGAAATCAGTAATCATGATAATCAAGTTTCTTGCTCTTGCGTCTTCAAGGTACGGCTTCTCTCTTTAGTGTGAACGCGCTGGTGTTGGCGGAGATTAGACTTGCAAGTAAAACTCTTCCCGCACTTTGAGCAGTCGTACGGCTTTTCCCCTGTGTGAATGCGCTGGTGCTGTCGGAGATTAGTCCGGCAAGTAAAGCTCTTCCCGCACTGCGAGCAATGATACGGCTTCTCTCCTGTGTGAATGCGCTGGTGTATTTTAAGACTACTGGCACTGGTGAAGTTCTTCCCACACTGTGAACAGGAATATGGCTTCTCTCCTGTGTGAACACGCTGGTGTACTTGCAATTTATGCTGGGAAGAAAAACTCTTCCCACACTGTAAGCACTGGTACGGCCTCTCTCCTGTGTGAATGCGAAGGTGACGCTGCAATCTGTGCTGAAAAGAAAAACTCTTCCCACACTGCGAGCAGTGATACAGCTTCTCTTTTGTGTGAATGAGCTCGTGTTGATGCAAATTACGCTGGTGGGAAAAACTTTTCCCACACTGTGCGCAGTGGTACGGCCTCTCTCCTATGTGAATGCGCTCATGTTCTTGGAGATGAGTCCGATGAGTGAAACTTATCCCGCACTGTAAGCAGTGATATGGCCTCTCTCTTTTGTGAATAGATTGGTGTTTCTGCAAACCTGCCAGCTGAACAAACCTTTTTCCACACTCTGAACAACGATACGGCTTCTCTCCTGTGTGAACACGCTGGTGTAGCCGGAGAGCACTCTGTTGAGCAAAGGTCTTTGCGCATAGCAAACAGGTAAAAGGTCTCTCTCCTGTGTGAATGCGCTGGTGTGTGTTAAGATTACTCTGGTGAGTAAAACCCCTCCCACACTCTGAGCAGCGATATGGCTTCTCTCCTGTGTGAATGCGCAAGTGTGTTCGGAGATTACTCCTTTGAATAAAACTCTTTCCACACTCTGAGCAGCGATACGGCCTCTCTCCTGTGTGAATGCGCTTGTGTGCTCGGAGATGACTCACTTGAGTGAAACTCCTCCCACAATGCGAGCACTGATACGACTTTATCTTCTTTCCCGTGTGAATGTGCTGGTGTAGTTCAAGATCGCTCTCTTGAATAAAACTCTCACCGCAATCTGAGCAACGGTGAGTTTTTAATTGCATTTGACTGTTAGAGGTTGTAATGCACAAAGTACCAGAGGAGTCAGCTCCAATCTGATGACTACTGGAGCTGTTGGTAGGCATCAGATTAAATTTGTCAAAGGTAAGCTCTCCTGAATTCAGTCTCACATACTCCTCATAGTGGCATCTCTTGATATGTTTGTGGAACTGAAATAAAGATGTATAGGAAAGTGCACACAAGGAGCAGGAGAAGGCTTGCAACAGGATGCCATTCATTTCTGGAGCAGGACAAAAAAAAAAAAGACAGCTTCAAATGCAATGCAATTTTTCAAGCTTTTTAAATTTTTAGGAAACATTTTCTATGAGCTGCTTCAAAAACAACAATAATGTTTATTACTAGTATTAATAATAGAAGCCAACCAAGCCATATAGTTTAACACAACCGATAAAAACCTTCACACCCGAGGCACAACTTGGTAACCTACCAATCTTCACACACTACCAGAGGCAGTATGACACTTGGTAAATAATGAGTACAAACATGCTCGTTAGAAAAGCGGCTGATCTAACACAGAAATGAGGCAGCAGCCTCTGGTAGCAGCTGCACAGATTTAGACCAGACATAATTCCCCCATGGAATGTCCAGTACCTAGAAATGCTCTAGTGGGGCAGTGGTAGCTCAGTGGTTAAGACATTGGACTACTGATCAGGTGGTCATGAGTTCAAATCAAAGCCTCCCACTGATGGGCTTCTGAGCAAGGCCCACAACCCTCAACTCAGCTCAGTTGTATAAATGAGAAAACTGTAAGTCACTCTGGATAAGGGTGTCTGCCGAATGCCATAGATGTAAATACTCAAGCTAAAGTGGCAAATCACCCGTTATCATTGGATGAGACCCTGCAGTTAATCCCAGCGCACAGATCAAAATAATAGTTCAACATTGGAGCCCTTAGCTTCTATAACAAGTCCTGCTCCAGAAGACTCTTCAGCAAAGAGATTAAAGTAATGCAGTCTGAAATTCATTCATTCATTTTCTTAACCGCTTATTCCTTTTCAGGGTCATGGGAGAGCCGGTGTCTAGCCGGCAGCTTAGGGGGCAAGGCAGGAACAACCCTAGACAGGGCACCAATCCATCGTAAGGCACACACACACACACACACACACACACTAGGGCCACTTTAGAGACACCAATCAACCTAACATGCATGTCTTTTAGATTGTGGGAGGAAACCGGAGTACCCGGAGTAAACCCACGCGGACACGGGGAGGACATGCAGACTCCACACAGAAAG
>JAOVVG010000028.1:1454301-1469797 GCA_028566375.1 Leptodoras nelsoni
AATAAATGCAGAAATAAATAAATAAATGTGAAAATAAGTAGATAAATAAAAAAAAAACAATGAAAGAAGGAAAGAAAAAAGAAGTAAATAAATAAATGCATAAATTTGCAATATATGTATTTATTGATTTATACAGAAAATGCATAAATTCATAAATAAATAAAAAAATAGATAGATAGATAGATAGATAGATAGATAGATAGATAGATAGATAGATAGATAGATGCAGAAATAATAAATGTGAAAATAAGTAGACAGATAAAGAAAGAAAGAAAGAAAGAAAGAAAGAAAGAAGTAAATAAAAAATATATGCATAAATAAATAGATAAATAAATAAATAGATGTGGAAATAAGTAAATAAATGAATGCATAAATAAATAAAGAAAGAAAGAAAGGAATAAAGAAAGAAAGAAGTAAATATGCAATATATGTGCATTTATTTATTTATACATAAAATGCAGAAATAAATCTATAAATAAAATGTAAAAATAAATCAATAAATGTAGAAATACAGAAAAAAAAATAAAAGAGGAAATACATTAACAGAGCCCAGCGTTTCATGACAAATATGTATTTAAATATGATCTTTTTAGATATGAACCTATTTATTCGTGCATTTATGTATTTTATTGATTAATGTCATTTCTCGTCCTCCGTCGGTCAGAGACACGAAGCGGAGCGGAAACGCCAGTTACCTACCGACTTTGCTGAGCGCGTCGCTGTCTTTGCTGGAGGTGCTCTGGTGGTCACTGTCCGAGTATTTGGGATGCTCTTTGGCTGAAACCGTGTCACTGGGACCTGAGATACACACACACACACACACACACACACACACACACAGATTAGAATTTATAAATATGACAAACTGCCTCAGAAGACCAATAAAAGACGGGTGAGATGACAACTGTTTACGCATTAACTGCTGAGTGAGAAGATGAGATGTAACTGTAAATGGATAAAAGACGCCGTACGGCAGCTCTGGGGCTGGACGCGATGGAGCTGAAGGCTCCAGGACGAGGGGGAGACGTGTAATGAATTGGCTTAAAAGAGCAGGAAGAGGACAGCCGGCGCAGCTACAGGAGGTGACTGCACATGACATTTCAATTACACGCTGAGAGGCGGCTAACACACACACACACACACACACACACACACACACACACACACATGACAGAAATGATGATCGTTGATGAACTGCGAAATAATATGAGCTATTGTGCATGGGTTTAAACTGACACACTGCTTAATAGCCGCACTGTGTGTGTGTGTGTCTGTGTGTGTGTGTGTGTGTGTGTGTGTGTGTGTGTGTGAACACAAAAATCCAAATGGCCTGCAGCAAAACAGGGCATGTTGGGTAAAAAGGCATCAAAAGCTGTCTGTGTTTGTACGTTCCTGTCTTTCTTTACTCCTCTTTTTCATTTCTTGTCCTCTCTCTCTCTTTCGTTCTGTCTCGCTCTCCTCTCACCATCTCTCTCTCTCCTTTCTCTTTCCTCTATTTCCCTTCCTCGTTTTTTATTCCTTTTCCCTTACTCCATTCTCCCTTTACATTCTTTACATGCCATTTCTTGTCTTTCTTGCTGTTTTCTCTTTTCTCTCTCTCTCTCTCTCTCTCTCTCTCTCTGTCTGTGCCTGATGATCTCACTCTCTTTTCCCCTGGTTACTTTCTTACTGGATTATTTTCTCCTTTTGTTCCAGCTCTCCCTCGCTTTTCCTTTCTGTCTCCTGTCTGCATTTCTTTTCATTTCTTGTTTCCTGTTTGTCTCCGTCCTTCTTCTCTCCTTCCACTCTCTGTTTTTCTTTCCTCTTTCATTTCTCACTCTCTTATGAACACGTCTCTCACTCATAAAAGAAATAAAACCTCTTCACGGCTTTGACACGTGACGCGTGACGCGTGACACTCACTCTGTCCCACTCGAAGCACCAGCTTCATGGATTTGGTTTTGCAGACGCCGCCGTCCGTGTTGTCCAGACCTTCTAACGTGCTGTTCGACGTAGCTGGAGAGAAAGAAGAGAAAAACAAAAAGAGAAACGTTTTAGAGCAGAAAGAGTACAAGCAGGTTAAACTGGTGGCCTTCTGTATGGGTAAAGAAGGAAGGAAGGAAGGAAGGAAGGAAGAAAGAAAGAAATAAAGAATAAGGGGAAAATGGGGGAATGGGTTTGTTTTAAAACAGACAGGGAGAGAAAAAGAGAGAGAGAGAAAGAGAGAGAGAAAAAGAGAGAGAAAGAGAACGAGGGAGAGAGAGATAGAGAGAGAGAAAGAGAACGAGAGAGAGAGAGAAAAAGAAAGAGAAAGAGAACGAGGGAGAGAGAGATAGAGAGAGAAAGAGAATGAGAGAGATAGAGAGAGAGAAAGAGAGATAGAGAGATAGAGAACGAGAGAGAGAGAGATAAAGAGAGAGAAAGAGAGAGAGAGAGAAAGAGAACAAGAGAGATAGAGAGAGAGAATGAAAGAGAATGAGAGAGAGAGAAAGAGAATGAGAGAGAAAGAGAACGAGAGAGAGAGAAAGAGAACGAGAGAAAGAGAACGAGAGAGAGAGAGAAAGAGAATGAGAGAGATAGAGAGAGAGAGAAAGAGAATGAGAGAGAGATAAGGAGAGATAGAGAACGAGAGAGATAGAGAATGAGAGAGATAGAGAGAGAGATAAAGAGAATGAGAGAGATAGAGAGAGAGAGAAAGAGAATGAGAGAGAGAGATAGAGAGAGAAAGGGAATGAGAGAGAGAGATAAAGAGAGAAAGAGAACGAGAGAGATAAAGAGAGATAGAGAACGAGAGAGATGGAGAGAGAAGGAAGGAAATGTAAAGAGGAAAGTAAATGGAGAAATAGACACCAGTGCAGAAAGAAAGAAAGAAAAAAAGAAAGAAAGAAAGAAAGAGATAAATTCAGAAACAGGAAAAAAGAATGGAATGAAGGAAGAGTGAAGAAATAAATAAGGAAGAAAAAATACATTGAATTATTGTAATAAAAAAAGAAAGAAAGAAGGCAGGGGAAAAAGTCGAAGAGAGGAAAGGAAGTTTTCACCCAACATGCCCCACTTTGCTATGAGCAATTTCACTTTTGTGTTCGTGTGACCCTTCCGCCTGAATGAAGGCACTCACACGCACACACACACACACACACACACACACACACACACACACACACTCACACGCACACACGCACACACGCACACACGCACTCGCACACACTCACTCGCACACACACACACACAGGGCCCCAGGCTGTGCAGTCAGTCGCAGTCACTGAGCACACACGGCAGCTGACGCACACACACACACACACACACAAACACACACACACACACACACGCACATGCTCTTACAAGACAACACACAGAAGTACACAAACGCACTCACTGCACTCTGAAACCCACACACACTCTGTATACACCCTGCACACACACCCTGTAGCACACACTCGGTCAGAGGCACGTGTTGCCGTATACACACACAAGTTGGAAACGTGTAGTTAAACACACACATTCCAGCGGTAAAGGCTCATTTAGACTAAACATATGCGGCCATAATTGCAGCCGCAACATCCAGCGCAAAACTGCAGCTGCTCACACACACACACGCACACGCACACACACACATCCACACGCACACCTCCTGCACAATAACAAGCGCACAGCATGACAACTCCACTACACACTCCCCCTTTAGCTTGTTCAGGTACACACACACACACACACACACACACATACACTCCTCCTGCACAATAACAAGCACACAGCATGACAACTCCACTACACACTCCCCCTTTAGCTTGTTCAGGAACACAGACACACACAGATACACAGATACACAGATACACACAGACACCACAGACCACACAGCAATCAGACAGGAAATTACACTTTAAAACATTATCAAAGAAAGAAAGAAAGAAAGAAAGAAAGAAAGAAAGAACGAAAGAACGAAAGAACGAAAGAAAGAAAGGAAGGAAGAAAGGGAGAGAGGGAAGGAGAAAGAAAGGAAGGAAGGAAGGAAAGAAGGAAGGAAGGAAGGAAGGAAGGGAAAGAAAGAAAGAAATAGAGGGAGAGAGGGAAGGAGAAAGAAAGAAAGAAAGAAAGAAAGAAAGAAAGAAAGAAAGAAAGAAAGAAAGAAAGAAAGAAAGGAAGGAAGGAAGGAAGGAAGGAAAGAAAGAAGGAAGGAAAGAAATAGAGAAAGAAAGAAAGGGAGGGAGGAAGAAAGAAAAGAGGAAGCAATACAGAAAGAAATTGCCTGAAAGAAAGAGACAAAACACAAAAGAAAGACAAAAGCAGAGTGAAGGAAGAAAAAACAAAAGCAGGAAAAGGGACAAAAAAGTAAAAAAGAAATAAAGAAGGAAAAATAATAAAAATGGAGCGAATGGAGCTAAAAGACATGCAGAGACCAAAGCAGTAAGAAAGAAAGAAACAAACACTTGTGTCTCTCTCTCTCTCTCTCTCTCTCTCTCTCACACACACACACACACACACACACACACACACCCATCCATCCATCCATCCATCCATCAAGACCATTTAGGTCAGATATCCCAGGGCCGGAGGCAGCGCGCCGAGCGGCATTAAAGAAGTCCTGTCAGAGTGACCTGGCGATCTGAGGCGCTCGAGTCTTTCCTTTCTACTGGCTCGGGAATGTGCAGCTGAGACAGCGTCTCATACGGACACGCGCCGGTCCTCCAACACAAACTCAACTCATTAAAACATCAATAGATTTACCATTCCAACATGGACGGCTGGCAGTGAAAGAAGAAGAAGAAGAAGTGGTTTTGCTCAAAGTTGGAAATGTATACATTTTCCCTGCAAAATCGTGACAATATCATAAACTGCGGTGAAGGTTTACTCAGCAATCATGCCGTGGATCTTCTTTGATGCGCTGTGCTATGCATTTCAGCACCACCCAGATGTTTCCCATAACTATGCTAATCATCATAATCATTATAATTACTCTGATTGCCGTTCTTTGTAAAAGCTTAATGCAGCCAACTAGCTTTGGCAAGCCTGAACTGAATTCCTCCTTGGACTGAATTGGCTAAATTGTTAGCATGCTCACGGAAGATCGACAAACTCTGAATACCTGCTAACGTAAATGTTAGCATGAGCCAAATCGAATTGAGCTCAGCAGAATTAAAAGGTGGCAAAATTATTAGGGTGTTTAGAGAAGATGTCCAATCCTAGCGTAAATATTAGCATCCCGGTCAAGGGCTTTCCTTATTCAGGAATAGAAAGTAAGCCTGGGATTAATTTAAGTGCACTCAAAGCCAGGAACATGATGAAGCCATTCTTGGATAAGTCTGCAGGAAAAGAGAAGCGGTGCGTTATGATCTTGAAGACGCTCCTCTACCCAGTTGTTTATCAGCGGAGAACTGAAGCCCAAGTCAACCATGACTTTCTACTGCTACGATTCAAGCTGACAGAGACCTACAGCAGTTTTGTGTTTTGGCTCACAGAGACTAGTGCAAGTGTGTAATCTACAGATTTGGGCAAATTCAAGCTAAGACTCTTTCTGGTACGTTCGATTACAGCTTGTAATGTAATTTAAGGCCATTAGTGCAGCAGTGATTGCCTGGTGCTAATGCTGTTGTCTCAGAGAAAACCTTGGCTGTAATGCAAGGACCTCCAAAGGGAAAATGGTGCACAAATGTAGCAATTACTGAACATTAGACAAAATCTGCCAGAAATGGCGAGATAAAAATGTATAAAAACAAGGAAAAGCTGAGATAAAACATCTGACAAAGTGAATAAACCTGAGGTGGAAAAAAAAATAACCAAGCAGGCAAAGCTGAGGAGAAAAATCTAACAAAGAAGGTAAAGCTGAAGTGCATCATCTAGTTATATGAGTAACACTTGGGGATAAACACTAACAAATTGAAGACAGCTGAGGTAAAACTCTAACAAAGTAAGCAAAGCTGAGGTAAAGTACCTAACAAAGTGGGTAATGCTGAGGTAAAGTATCTAACAAAGTGGGTAATGCTGAGGTAAAGTATCTAACAAAGTGGGTAATGCTGAGGTAAAGTATCTAGAAAAGTGGGTAATGCTGAGGTAAAGTATCTAGCAAAGTATGTAAAGCTGAGGTAAAAGTGGGTAATGCAGAGGAAAAGTATCTAACAAAGTGGGTAAAGCTGAGGTAAAAGTGGGTAATGCTGAGGTAAAGTATCTAACAAAGTGGGTAATGCAGAAGTAAAGTATCTAACAAAGTTGGTAAAGCTGAGGTAAATCTAACAAAGTGGGTAATACTGAGGTAAGGTATCTAACAAAGCGGGTAAAGCTGAGGTAAATTTAACAAAGTGGGTAATACCGAGGTAAAGTATCTAACAAAGTTGGTAAAGCTGAGGTAAAAAAAAAAACAAAAAAAAAACTTATAAAATAAAATAAAATTCTAACAAGGCGAGTCAAGCTGAGATTAAAATCTAACACAGTGGGCAAAGATGAGGTAAAATATGTAATGAAGTGAGAAACATAGACACTAAAATCTAACAAAGTGGGTAATGCTGAGGTAAAACATCCAACATGGTGAATAAATCTGAGGTAAAAATCTAACAAAGTGGGTAAAGCTAATGTAAAACATCCAACAAAATGGGAAAGCTGAAGTAAAAAAAAAAATCTAACAAACTGAATAAAGCTGAGGTAAAAGAAAATCTAACAAGGTGAGTAAAGCTGCTACACAACTTTGCCAACACAGAGGGCAAAGCTGAGGTAAAACATGTAATGAAATGGGCAAAGCTGAGGTAAAACATATAATGAAATGGGCAAAGCTGAGGTAAAACATGTAATGAAATGGGCAAAGCTGAGGTAAAACTTCTAGCAAGGTGAATAAAGCTGGACTAAAAATCTAACATCGAGGATAACACTGAGGTAAAATGAAGAAAAACAAAATAGGACAACATGATGTAAAAATGTAACAAAGCAAGTAAACCCGAGGTATAAACAGACACGGAAACAAACAAATAAAAAATGTAATCTAGAGAAGTAGGCATAGCTGAAAAGACCCAGAAAACATGCAGCGGTGAGGTAGAATATTTACCAAAAGTAAATTTATCATTTTAAAAACATCAAAAGCTGTAAAAAGTAAAAAGGTCTCAACAAAGGTGGATTTTTTCGCACGCATGTATGGTAACCTCTTCTCCAGGTGACATTTTTTGTGAAACCTGTAAATGAATACCTCTGATAGATGCAGCATTACAGGGATCACGTATTTCAATCCTCAGGGGAGAAAACAAAAATTTAAGACTTTCTGGGGCCTTAAATTAATTCAATTAAACGCAAGACTTGTGTAAGAAGCCGCACATACCCTGTAATCAGATGCATTTGGCTCTCTATGTACAGATGATGTGATAGTCTACGCCTTGTAGGAACTTGAGGCCCCACAGGGCTGAACAAAAATACCAGACTGAGCTGTGGATTATTTTGCTAAGTGTGCACAGAGCCAGAAACACCGTATGAAGCCATCCTTTGAGAAAGAAACAACCGAGACATCTAGTGAATCAACGTGACTTGTGTAAGAACCTTGAAGATGCTTCTCCACTCATCCGAGGAGTTTCTGATGAACCTATGAATATCTGATGAATAGCAGATGGCCAGTGAAACGTCTCCAAGATTAAAGAACGAAGCCAAACGTTTTGTCGTGTCGCTACTAGACATTTAAAATGGCGCAGATGACTAAAAACCTCGTCGTACAAAAGAAACGCTTAGCGCAAATCAGCAGATTTGTCAGACGTGGGTCTAATCAGCCTTTTGGCTCGCTACGCACCGATGATGCGGTGGTCTTCGGCTTGGAGGAAATCAAGGCCCCACAGGTTGGGGATCAACAGAAATACCAGGCTGAGCCTTGGATTATTTTGCTAAGTGCACTCTGAGCCAGAACCACAGGATGAAGCCATCTGGAGCATCATGCCCATTCAAACTGAGGGGGCACACACATGCTCCCTCAATTCTTTCAAGCTCAGTTCACTGGTAGACCCAGTGAGCTAGCTAACTTGGAGTCATAATCGCAATAAATAGACTTATCACTTGCCCAGGTATGGCTAATTTATCAATCTTAACACTGAGCTAACCTGTTTTCCGCTAGGATACTTGGTATACCTCTAACGATCACAGCTCCTCTATGAAACATATGGAATATGTTTATGTTTATGTGCAAAATACAACAGACACATCATGTTTTGCAAATTAGAAGTCAACATTTTGAGGTTTTTGGCTAATCACCAGATCTGATGATGTATTTGAGGTGATACTGATGCCCAAACAGCTAGCTTTCTTCAAACGGCAACTGAAGACCCACCTCTTTCAAGAGTCTTGTCTTGTTTTTCACAGGTTTTGTGTAGCTTAGGAATACTAGGGTTCAGGGATTTATAACGTCTAATAGGTAGTACATGGCTAAAAATCTAGCAGTATTATAGCTCAAAGTAACTTAAATTCACGTCTACCAGCCTTAGCATTGGATTATCCAAGTTGATGACTAAGCACTCTTGTAAAGTATCTAAAAAAGTGGGTAATGCTGAGGTAAAGTATCTAACAAAGTGGGTAAAACTGAGGTAAAAGTGGGTAATACTGAGGTAAAGTATCTAACAAAGTGGGTACTGCTGGGGTAAATTATCTAACAAAGTGGGTAAAACTGAGGTAAAAGTGGGTAATACTGAGGTAAAGTATCTAACAAAGTGGGTAACGCTGAGGTAAAAGTGGGTAATACTGAGGTAAAGTATCTAACAAAGTGGGTAAAGCTGAGGTAAAAGTGGGTAATACTGAGGTAAAGTATCTAACAAAAGTGGGTAATGCTGAGGTAAAGTATCTAACAAAGTGGGTAAAGCAGAGGTAAAAGTGGGTAATACTGAGGTAAAGTATCTAACAAAGTGGGTAAAGCTGAGGTAAAAATATAAAAACAAAGTGGTTAAACCTAACATAAAAATCTAACAAGGCGAGTCAAGCTGAGATTAAAATCTAACACAGCGGGCAAAGCTGAGGTAAAACATGTAATGAAGTGAGAAACATCAAGACTAAAATCTAACAAAGTGGGTAATGCTGAGGTAAAACATCTAACATGGTAAATAAATCTGAGGTAAAAATCTAACAAATTGGGTAAAGCTAAGACAAAACAAAAACATCCAACAAAGTGGGAAAGCTGAGGTAAAAAAAATCTAACAAACTGAATAAAGCTGAGGTAAAAAAAAAAATCTAACAAACTGAATAAAGCTGAGGTAAAAAAAAATTCTAACAAGGCGAGTCAAGCTGCGATTAAAATCTAACACAGTGGGCAAAGCTGAGGTAAAACATGTAATAAAGTGAGAAACATGGAGACTAAAATCTAACAAAGTGGGTAAAGCTGAGGTAAAACATCCAACATGGCATAAATGGAAATGGAAATGATACTTACAGATGACATGGTAGTCTTTGCCTTTGAGGAACTCGAGGCCCCACAGGTTGGGGCTGAACTCCTGGAACTTAAAGGTAAACTTGACGTCTTTGTCGGGCTTGTCGCAGTTCAGCAGCACCACGTTGCCCTTTGCCACCCTGCAGCTCTCAAGCTGTTCCTGTGACACCAGGTACACCCGGAAATACTCCATACGGGTGCTTGCGCTCTGGCCAGGCTTGAGTCGGGGGCACACAATGTCCATTCTGTCCCCGATCTGAGGATACAGGATGATGCCTTTGCTGGGTACAAACCTGGAAAATGACAATAACTTTGAATATCATGATGCCATTGATTTGTTTTCTTTTTACAGACTGAAATATGTTGATCGTGAGTTTTTCCACTCCTGGTAAAAGGGTCTGAGGTTAAACCGTTGAGTGAAATCATCAGATTGCTAGCAATCTGAATGCTGCTAATGAAATGCAAATCCCACTAAGGGAAAAGTCACTTAAAAGGAACCTTCACTCTGTCTGGAACTGAAATTTAGCATCGGTCAATTAGCACTCCATTTTTTATTCAGACATCCCGGCCGTGTGCCTGTTTCTCCTCCAAGCGCTAAGTAACTGCCAGGGAAAAGCCAAGACGATGAACTACAAGTGACGTTAGCTCGCGTTTAATTTGTGTCAACCCTAGCCACAATGTGTGCTGGCGTCTTCCTGGAAAGGAACTCCTAGCTCCTCCTAGAGACAAGGAGACAAGGAGACAAGACGATGTGGATATGAAGGCGAAATGATCAGGAATCGAAGAGGATTTCCAAAAAAGACTGGTGTGACTAAGGCAGAACTGATGCAAAGTGATGTAATGAGGGTCTGTTTATAATTTCATATATAAAAAAAGAAAGAAAGAAAGAAAGTGTGATGGAAGAAGAAAAATGACTTTTAGTCTCATTTCCTTTTCTTCTAATCCAGCAAAGCCCTTACTTAAACTGAATCAATGCAAGTTCTAGGTACACAAGAATACAGAAATGGGTTCTGGAGTTGATCCTGACATAGCTTAAGAGATCTTCATCTTCTTGACCGCTTATTCCTTTTCAGGGTCACGGGGGAGCCGGTGCCTAGCCGGCAGCATAGGGCGCAAGGCNNNNCAGGAATGTGAACAAGTCTGAATGATGTAGTCCTGTCCAAACAGCGGGTTTTAAAGAGGGGCTTCGGTACACACTGATTACAATGCTTAACCCAAATCCACTCAAGGCGCTGACCCCCGAAACTGTAACAGGCTAGTGGTTTCAAACAAAGCAAGCCAACATTTGTTTTATTCCGGGAGGAAGTCTTGCGCTGTAAACCAGCCGCTGAATGACGCCATGCAATTTCCCTTTTTTTTGTCCCGAACCGAATTAGAAAGTGGCCGTATAACCATTACGGGAGCGATCCTTATAAATGCAATCCTATAAATGCTTTGGGCTCTTTGCATGCTCTTATTAAAAAGCGTGCGAACCGTTAACATTCCTTTCCTCTCGGGTTCGCAGGTCTGGACTGCACCCTGAAACGGTTCCATGTAGCCAACGTGACACGTGAGTGCACCTATGGCCCGCGCAGACATCTGTTTCCTTTTTGATGGCATTTCCTAGCCTAACGAGACCGATTAGCTCCGAGCTTAATTCAACCAAAGCGATTCAGATTCTTACTGCTGAAACCGAACGGCCTGGTTTTGATTTTACGCAACTGGGTCACAAGGCGTGTGTTTTTAATTAATTAGGGTTGTTCTCTATGCTTTGCATGAGCCGATAATCAGTTATCGAATGTACCATAAATTAAAAAATGGAGTGTTCCCTTGTGGTCAGATAGAGCCCCTTTAGAAAGCCATGAACTATTCAGTGAAGTGAAGCCCTGAGGAAAGCATTTTGTGAGCATCCAAATTTTGGAATCTGTCATAAGCCATTTTTTACCCATTTTAAGAGCCTATAAAACAAACAAGGCTGACAGACTTCCACTTTTTAAGGCTCACGTACATCCTCGTAAAACCATCAGCAGTTTAAAACACACACACACACACACACAGGCTGATTTTGCTCTCCTGAGGGTCCCTGGGAAGTCAGGAAGCGTTAGCGCCCCTCCTTCACCCCCCCTGCGGCTTTAAGTCTAACCGCTCTATACAGACCCAATGGTGTGGAGAAAGGGGGGGTGGAGGGGAAGGAGGGGGGTTTGGTGGTGGAAGGATTGATCTCTGAACCTTGAGAGCCTTTTGTCTCCAAAGCCCCGTAACAAAAGAGTTCCTGCAGCTCATGAAAACAGAATGCAGGGATTTTCGGGGGGTTTGCTTTAATAACAAAAACGTATCCCGCTCTTAAGCCGGGTTAGTCCCAAACCCTTTCGTCTTCACTTTCTTTCTGACAGCCTAATTACCGGGAGGAAAAAATGAATCCGAAAAAAGTTATAAAAAATGTTTTTTAATCCTCGGATTTTTACCATCAGTCGGATCTTAATATGGATTCGGTTTAAGGGTCGAACCGGCCAGCCTGAAGCCACCTCCGGGGGTTTTATGGTGCGACCAAACCTTGCCAAAAGAATGGAGAAAGTAACTACTGAAGCCTTTATTTGGCCTCATAATGACGTGCCGTAAAAGTGTCGTAAAAACCGAAACAGTCGCTGTATTTTTCCTCACTCGACACCTAGGGATATTTCACTTGATGGAGCAAACAGATGGTCAGAATTATGGGACGGCCTTCACTACCAAGAACACATGCCATGCTGCCTTCAAATATGCCCAATATAAGGAACCTGAAGAGACAGCTGTCCTTATGTGGCCTTCCGAACAGGACATTGCCACACGTCTAGGCAGCCAAATGGAAAGCCTGAGGTGCCAAAATTATGGCTCACCCTTTAACAGGAATATCATACAAGCACTTCAGCTACTAAGTGAAAAAAAACTTAAAGTCAAGTGCAGGATTTAATTGGATTGTAATTCCTATGTTGCAATTTGACCTAACAATTGCAATTTTGGATACGATATCGACTACATTTCACAAACTACTCATAAAACAAAAAACCATTTGTACTGTACGCACTTTAACCATGCTGAAGTTTCGCTTACGTTCCAGAAATGTATGTTTCTCGACAAATCCCGTGGTGTTACTCACAATTAACGTAACAAATCCTTAAATCTACCTTTATACAGGCTTCTGTACAAAGAAATACTGTTTATTGTCTATCTATCTGTCTGTCTGTCTGTCTATCTATCTATACTGTATTCAGTTTCTTCCTTAATTTGCTTCCATTTCTGTCCTTTTTCTTATTTTCTCTTTCTTTCTTTCTTCTATATTTCCTCTATATAAATCCAGCATTTATTTATTTATTTATTTATTTTTTGCTGGGTTGTTTATATATTCCCATAGCCACCTCTCTTCTATTTTCATTTCTCCTTCTCTCTACTTTCCCTTTCTTCTTAACTTTCAGATGATGCATACATGTGTGTGTACTCCCGGAGCACTTTATTAGGAACACTCTGCTAACACGGCGAGGTTTGAGGTGAGTTCACTACCGAGACCTCTCTGTCCGCTCAGACCAGTCTGCCCAGTCTGCTCTGCCCATATACAGGCTTCTGTACAAAGAAATACTATTTAGAGTGGATTTATTAGTATCCAATTATAATATTACATATAATATTCTAGGAGAAAGACATTCCCATACCATGCCAATCCTGAACAGCGCCAATGAATTGCAATAATCTAAAATAATCCTACAAGTTTTACTACAATCCAATTTAGTATTCAATGTAAACTGGTTTTTAAATGGATAGAAACCAGAATGCTATTGTTTTTAATTGTAAAAAGCATGCATTACTTCAGGAACATCCAGTGTTCTACTTCAGTCCAGGACACTTTTATATGACTGTACAGACAGAATGTTTGTACTCTATCTTTGCAAATAAATGACGATAAAACTCATCATATACTTTCTTACTGACCGTGTTAGAGCAATAGTGCATCTTAAATCCTTCCTCGTGCATGCACTGGTACAACTTTTAACACACACCAGAATGTTATCGTGGTAAAGTTTTCCAGATTATATAAAATACAGGAGAAACAGGAAATTCTTCCAGATGGATAAATGCATCAGATTTTCCATGCATTGAATTGAATGCTGTATAATCTAAACCAAAAAAGCATGCACATGCACAGAGGGTGGATTATTTAGATTATTTAGATTATTTAGATGCTGCATGATATTTCTATCAACTTTCTGTCTAGATTAAATCTCAGAATTAAATAAAAAACGTTTTGAGACTCACTTGGTGTTCGATGTGTTCCAGTAAATAGACTCCAGAACCGTGGACATGCAGAGTCTGAGTCTGCAGACGGTGAGAACCAGCGTGAGCAGGGTTCTCCACCTCGGATCCATGACGGTGTGAAACGGGATTACTAATCAATCCCGGGATTATCACCCTGATTTATCAAGTCAATAAATCACCGTAATCTCAGGATCAGGAGCGGATTATTAAATAAATCGGATTATTTCATATGTTCTTTATATGCATGAAAAACAACCCAAACAAACAGATGAGAAATTCCTCCAACTCCGTCCTCTCTTCCTCATCCAGTCTGTGTCCTGGTTATGAAGATAAATAATAATCCGGCTCCGACTTTCTGCTCACAGCTTCTTCTGAGATAAAGATCGGGATGAGTGTTGCTCTGCAGCTCGCGCTGACATCATCAGAAAGGAGAATAAATCAGTAGAAATCAGCGAGCTTGTGGATAAGTTGGGTTCTCGGCAGGACGCGGTGCTGTGCTCGGTTCACACCGCCTCCGGTGCAGGAGCGCTTTTAACCGAGGCGCATGTGGGCGGACACCCGGGCTAGCCACGCCCACTGGGAGTCGCGCTGCCTCAGCTGCTTCCTGAAAGAGGCGGGGCTTAGCTGGTACTTACTCGCCTGTAACATGTAATATGATATGTTTATGTTATTATAGAGTGCAAAAGTTTATCTATCTATCTATCTGTCTATCTATCTATCTATCCCTTATTTTGGTTCTGTCTTATTTTTCTTCCTTTTCCTGTCTATCTATCTATCTCTCTATCTATCTCTATCTATCTGTCTGTCTGTCTGTCTGTCTATCTGTCTGTCTATCTATCTATCTATCTATCTATCTATCTATTTCTCTGTCTGTCTGTCTGTCTATCTATCAATCAATCACTCAGTCTATCTATTTATCTATCTATATTGTATTCAGTTTCTTCCTTAATTTCCTTCCATTTCTGTCATTTTGCTTATTTTCTCTTTCTTTCTTTCTTTCTTTCTTTCTTTCTTTCTTTCTTTCTTTCTTTCTTTCTTTCTTTCATCTATATTTCCTCTCTATAAATCCAGCATTTATTTATTTATTTTTCTTTGCTAGGTTGTTTATATATTCCCATAGCCACCTCTCTTCTATTTTCATTTCCTCCTTCTCTCTACTTTCCCTTTCTTCTTAACTTTTAGTTGATGTATACCTGTGTGTGTGTACTCCCGGAGCACTTTATTAGGAACACTCTGCTAACACGGCGAGGTTTGAGGTGCGCTGGGATGCTTTTCTGCTCAGCACGGTTACACAGAGTTCATTACTGAGACCTATATGTCTGCTCGGACCAGTCTGTCCAGTCTGCCCTGCCCATTCTGCTCTGCTCATTCTGCTCTGCCCATTCTGCCCTGTCCAGTCTGCCCTGCCCATTCTACCCTGTCCATTCTGCCCTGTCCATTCTGCCCTGCCCAGTCTACCCTGTCCATTCTGCCCTGTCCATTCTGCTCTGCCCATTCTGCCCTGCCCATTCTGCCCTGTCCAGTCTGCCCTGCCCATTCTGCCCTGTCCATTCTGCCCTGCCCAGTCTGCCCTGTCCATTCTGCCCTGTCCATTCTGCCCTGCCCAGTCTACCCTGCCCAGTCTGCCCTGTCCATTCTGCCCTGTCCATTCTGCCCTGTCCATTCTGCCCTGCCCAGTCTGCCCTGTCCATTCTGCACTGTCCATTCTGCCCTGCCCAGTCTAC
This sequence comes from Leptodoras nelsoni, assembly GCA_028566375.1. Taxonomy (NCBI): domain Eukaryota; kingdom Metazoa; phylum Chordata; class Actinopteri; order Siluriformes; family Doradidae; genus Leptodoras; species Leptodoras nelsoni. The sequence goes on from JAOVVG010000028.1 coordinate 1,469,644, forward strand.
CCTGTCCATTCTGCCCTGCCCATTCTGCCCTGCCCATTCTGCTCTGCCCATTCTGCTCTGCCCATTCTGCCCTGCCCATTCTGCCCTGCCCATTCTGCCCTGTCCATTCTGCCCTGTCCATTCTGCTCTGCCCAGTCTACCCTGACCATTCTGC
>JAOVVG010000028.1:2007433-2017682 GCA_028566375.1 Leptodoras nelsoni
AGGCTGGTCCAGTTTAGCCATGAAACCTCCCACACTAAAATGACAGGTGTTCCAGTTTCATTGTCCAACCCCTGTACTTGATAATCATTTATATCTGCCCACCCAAGGTCTTTGAATCATCAATGCTCCTTTTATGCATCACGTCACCTGTTACCAGTTAAACTGTTAATTGGGGATCCATCAGTGCTCAGTGTTACCTGTATGATGCGTCTTGTAAAATGTAGGACGTGCAAAAGACCTGAAAAAGGTTTTAAGTTTCCTTTAACACAACCCAGTTTTATCTTCTATTATTATAGCTATTAAACCTTTCTCACAGAAGAAAACAAACAAGTGAGTAAATAAACACCGGCTCCAAATCTTTGTGTTCTGTGATGCACTAACTACGCTGCCTCCAAAAATAGTTCCCTAATCCATCAAACGTGGCCCGGGTCATTTACACTGCCTTTGTGAGTGTGCATTTGATGATGACACAGCTGTGCACATATGGACGCCTGCGTCGGCTCGAAACCCAGCCACAGACTTGCTGAAAACGAAGTGCACCTAAACCTCACAGACACACACTATGTGTTATACTCAATCAAAACTCCACTGTGGATGCAACCCAAAGCACATGCTGCATTCACCTGTCCACATAGATCCCGTCATCTGTCCACTGTGGACGTGTCCCAAACCACACAGCCTATTCACTATATAGTCCACATAAACACCATCAGTCCACTGCGAACACGTCTCAAATCACATGCCCTAATCACTATATACTCCATAAACATCATCACCAGTCCACTGTGGATGTGTCTCAAACCACATGCCCTAATCACTCTATAGTCCACATAAACACCATCAATCCACCGTGGACGTGTCCCAAACCTCATGCCCTATTCATTATATAGTCCACATAAACGCCATCATGAGTCCCCTGTGGATGTGTTCCAAACCACACAGCCTATTCACTATATAGTCCACATAAACCTCATCATCAGTCCACTGTGGACGTGTCCCAAACCACACAGCCTATTCACTATATAGTCCACATAAACATCATCATCAGTCCACTGCGAACATGTCCCAAACCTCATGCCCTATTCTTTATACAGTCCAAATAAATATCATCATCAGTCCACTGTGGACGTGTCCCAAACCACACAGCCTATTCACTATATAGTTCACATAAACCTCATCATCAGTCCACTGTGGATGTGTCTCAAACCACATGCCCTAATCACTCTATAGTCCACATAAACACCATCAATCCACCATGGACGTGTCCCAAACCACATGCCCTATTCATTATATAGTCCACATAAACATCATCATCAGTCCCCTGTGGATGTGTCCCAAACCACACAGCCTATTCACTATATAGTTCAAATAAACACCATCTGCAGTCTACTGTGGATGTGTCCCAAATAATTCACACTATTTACTATATATTCCACTTATACACCAATATATATATATATACCAGTAAGCTGCGGATGTGTCCCAAACCACACACCCTATTCACTGTATAGTCCACGTATACTCCAACAAAACTCCCAAAACCAACGGCCTATACATTACATACTTCACATATATACCATCATCAGTCCACTATGGACGTGTCCCAAACCACATGCCCTATTCACTGTATAGTCCACTTATACTCCAACATCATTCCACTGTGGACGTGTCCCAAAACCAACGGCCTATACATTACATACTTCACATATATACCATAATCAGTCCACTGTGGACGTGTCCCAAACCACATGCCCTATTCACTATATAGTCCACTTATATTGCAACATCAGTCCACTGTGGACATGTCCCAAACCACACACCCTATTCACTATATAGTCCACTTATATTCCAACATCAGTCCACTGTGGACATGTCCCAAACCACACACCCTATTCACTATATAGTCCACTTATATTCCATCATCAGTCCACTGTGGACATGTCCCATTCACTATATAGTCCACTTATACACATCCACTGTGGATGTGTCCCAAACCACACACCCTATTCACTATATAGTCCACTTATAATAAGCAAAATAATCAGAAAATAAGCAGAATAAAAAAGGAAGAAAGTGCAGAGTGAAAAAAAGAGGAAGAGAAACACAGTTGTATGTGCAGTTCCCCTGAGTACAAGTCGAATCAGAGCTGCTGATTGGTCGGCTGCTGTAACGCCCATTATTACGTCATCATGTCAACATGATGTCAGTGTGTCTCAATGGGGAAAGTTTTAGCCTTTAATCTGAAATCGTTTCAACTGCAAGTAGAAGAAGAAGAAGCAGCAGAAGAAGAAGCAGAAGAAGAAGAAGGAGGAGAAGAAGAAGAAGAACAAGAAGAAGAAGGAGAAGAAGGAGAAGAAGGAGAAGAAGAAGAAGAACAAGAAGAAGAAGGAGAAGAACAAGAAGAAGAAGCAGAAGAAGAAGAAGACGAAGAAGAAGAACAAGAAGCAGAAGAAGAAGGAGAAGAAGAAGAAGAACAAGAAGAAGAAGGAGAAGAACAAGAAGAAGAAGGAGAAGAAGAAGAAGAAGGAGAAGAAGGAGAAGAACAACAAGAAGAAGAAGACAAAGAAGGAGAAGAAGAAGAAGAAGAAGGAGAAGGAGAAGAAGAAGAAGAAGAAGAAGAAGAAGAAGAAGAAGAAGAAGAAGAAGCAGAAGAAGAAGCAGAAGAAGAAGGTGAAGAGTGTTTGGAACGTTCTATAGAATTACTTAGTGTAAAAGTAGAAGACAGAAAGGACGCGGCGGAGCGTGGCGAGGCTCGGTGGAAGGGAGCGATAATGAGGACATCACGGCCTGGGCTGAGCTCTGCCACAGCGCTTCTCTGAATAAGTTTCTCATTTGAAATTTGCATTAATTATCTCCGAAGCTCAATGAAGAAATGAGATTAACTCCAGCAGGGGGCTGAATTAAAGGAGGAGAGACTTACTCTGAGAGAGAGAGAGGGAGAGAGAGAGATTCACTGGTTTGATGTTGCTCAGCAACCAGCCATTCATTTCAGATGTGTATGTGCCATCTCCATTCTTCTCCACGTCCACATGCAGTCTTCTCCATTCATCTTCAGCTCAATTAACTCCCCAAATCATCACCGCCTTCGTTAACCACTCCAGTGTCCATCAGAGGGCCTCAATTACAAGCGCTCGCTGCTCACAGCTCTGCTCTTTTCTTTCAGAGCGAGAGAGAGAGAGAGAGAGAGAGAGAGAGGGAGAGAGAGAGAGAGAGAGAGAGAGAGAGGGAGAGAGAGAGAGGGTTTTATAGATTACATACAAATGAAAGTTAGGAAAGTAAAGAAGCAAGAAAAGATTAGAGTTAGACAATAAAGAAAATAAGGCTATTAGAAAGAAAGAAAGAAAGAAAGAAAGAAAGAAAGAAAGAAAGAAAGAAAGAAAGAAAGAAAGAAAGAAAGAGGAGATAACCAAAAGGTAAAATAATAAAACAAATGAAGAACAAGAAGTTCACACACAATAAAAGAAAACAAAGGAAAAGAAACAAAGAAAAAATTAAGAAAACAGAAACACAATAAATGCAGAAAGAAAGAAAGAAAAAGAAAACATGGAAAACAAAGTTAAGAGTTTGAAAGAAAGAGAGAAAGAGGCAATAATCAAAAGATAAAATAATAAAAACAAATAAAGAACAAAAAGTAGCCAAGAAAATGTAAAGATAAATATAAAAGGAAAAGAAACAAAGAAAAGGGTTAAGAAAACTAAAAATAAATGCAAGAAAGAAAAAGAAATGATGAGACAAGATGAAAGAATGAAAACACAAGATAATTAAAATAGATTAAAAAAAATTAAGACACTGAAAGAAAGAAAGAAAGAAAGAAAGAAAGAAAGAAAGTAATTATAAATAATAATAATAATAATATAAAAGAAAAAAGAAAGTAATTATAAATAATAATAATAATAATATAAAAAAAAAAAGAAAGTAATTATAAATAATAATAATAATAATAATAATAATATAAAAGAAAGAAAGAAAGAAAGAAAGAAAGAAAGAAAGAAAGAAAGAAAAAAATAGAAAATAAATTATAATAATATAATAAACAATAATAATAAATTAAACAGGAAAAAGAAAAATGAACTAAGAAAATATGAATGGTAAGGAGAAGAAAGAAAGAAAGAAAGAAAGAAAGAAAGAAAGAAAAGCATTAGCAAGAATTAAATATAAGCATGAAAGAGGGATGCAACCAGGAAGGTCAAGAATAAATAATGATAATGATTATATGATAAAAATAAATAAATAAAACATAAATAAATAGAGTGAATTACAAGAAAAGGAAATGAGAAAGAAAGAAAGAAAGAAAGAAAGAACGACAGAATATAAATAAAAAATAAAATAAAAAATAAATAAGAATGGGAAGTAGATGAACAATAAAGAGAGTGATTTACCAGGAAAGGAAATGAGTAAAAAAAAGAAAGAAAGAAAGAAAGAAAGAAAGAAAGAAAGAAAGAAGACATGAAAGGAGGGATGAAAGAAGGAAAGGGAAGAAGAAAGAAAGAACAATACCAAAAAATAAAGAAATAAATTAAAAAAAGAAAGAAACAAATGCATAAGAAAGAAAGAAAGAAAGAAAGAAAGAAAGAAAGAAAGAAAGAAAAAAGGAAAGGGTTATAAAAAACAGGAAAAAACAAAAAAATGCAAGAAAGAAAAAGAAAATATGGAAAAACAAGATGAAAGAATGAAAACACAAGATAATTAAAATAGATAAAAAAAAACTAAAATTAAGACACTAAAGGAAAAAAAGAAATAAAGAAAGAAAGAAAAAAGTAATAATAATAATAATAATAATAATAATAATAATAATATAAAAGAAAGAAAGAAAGAAAGAAAGAAAGAAAGAAAGTAGACATGAAAGGAGGGATGAAAGAAGGAAAGGGAAGAAGGAAAGGGAAGAAGAAAGAAAGAACAATACCAAAAAATAAAGAATAAATAAAAAGAAAGAAAGGGACAAATGCATAAGAAAGAAAGAAAAAAATAAAAAAATAAAGAAAGAAAGAAAGAAAGTACACATTAAAGGAGGGATGAAATAAGGAAAGGGAAGAAGAAAGAAAGAACAATACCAAAAAAATAAAGAATAAATAAAAAGAAAGAAAGGGACGATGCATAAGAAAGAAAGAAAGAAAGAAAGAAAGAAAGAAAGAAAGAAAGAAAGAAAGTACACATGAAAGGAGAGATGAAATAAGGAAAGGGAAGAAGAAAGAAAGAACATTACCAAAAAATAAAGAATAAATAAAAAGAAAGAAAGAAAGAAAGAAAGAAAGAAAGAAAGAAAGAACCATGCTATTCTGTGTCTCATATTTGTGCACTTGAGCGGACAGAAAATGTGTGTATATGTGACTCTGGTTAGGGAAGTGAGGTTTAAAGCAGCCGTGATGTAGAAGTTGAACTCACGCTCTGCATCACAACACAGACAGAAACTAATAACTGAAGAGACAGGAGGAAGAAGGAGCTCTGCTGTGGTTCTGTCACACACCAACACAAAACGCCTGGCGAGATTTCCTCCTCCCATCACTCTGACACGTTCTCCCGTACACAAAGCGCTCTGTAGATCTGAGACGTATATAACATGACGTCTTTCCTCCTGAAGCGTCGTTATCCTGGTGAGAGACAGACGGGCCGGGGCTGGAGTCAGGAAACGGCTCACGGGACGAATCTCAAGCAACGGAAACGGCTGCGTCTTCTGTTTTAGCTACATCGCCTCAACGACATGCTTTTCTGCTCAGCGTGGATGTAAAGAGTGATTATAACCGATGCTTTCGACTTGATGAGACACGTGACGCTAGCCGCCGCCTCTTTTCAAACAGATGTCCATGTGGCACACTCAGAGGAAAGCACTGGTGGTCCCGCCCACATTCTATATATGTACATGAGCCCACAGACTCCTCCGATTGGCCAGTTTGGCTCCACTTGACACGCGCGAGAGAGAGCGTATGCTGCCCCTCCCACCCTCGGAGCACGGCCAGTTTAACTCTCTCGGCTCTCAACTGGCTGATATAGATTGCGCTCGAGGGAAGTGAATTCAAACGTAACAGGAAAGTGAAAAATGCGGACGCCCGGTTAAGGGCCGGTGATTAGGTTTGGGACGCGACCACCACGGGAAGCCAGTTGGATTAATTTGTCCTCGTTTGCGGAGTAATGTGAGAAGTGCCCCGCCCGCTCGCCGTGTTAACGATGCGCCCTGACGTCCTGCCAGGACCCCGCTGGGTTCACTGAGTCAGTGCCAGAGTGCTCACAGCGCCCCGCCGTCGCCATCTGCACTATTCGCTCACTCTTATATAGCGCCCTTACTCACTAGTCCCTGCTAACACCGCTGTGCATCATGGGTACCCTCTACAAGTCGGTACATCATCCGAACACAGACATGCTGCAGTGCACTGTGGGATATTATAAGCGTACTATGAATTCTCCGCTACGCTTCAGGACGCGACTGCGATCTTCCCTAAGTAAGAATTAAAGAATATAAGCATGAAAGAGGGACGCAACCAGGAAGGTCAAGAATAAATAATTATATTAAATAAATAAAAATAAATAAAGAGTGAATTACAAGAAAAGGAAATGAGTAAGAAAGAAAGAAAGAATATAAATAAAAAATAAAATAAAAAATAAATAAGAATGGGAAGTAGATGGACAATAAAGAGAGTGAATTACAAGGAAAGAAAATGAGTAAAAAAGAAAGAAAGAAAGAAAGAAAGAAAGAAAGAAAGAAAGAAAGAAAGAAACAAACAAACAAACAAACAAACAAACAAATACATAAGAAAGAAAGAAAGAAAGAAAGAAAGAAAGAAAGAAAGAAAGAAAGAAAGAAAGAAAGAACATTAAAGGAGGGATGCAAGAAGAAAAGGGAAGAAGAAAAAAGAACAATACCAAAAAATAAAGAATAAATAAAATAAAAGATATAGACTAATGCATAAGAAAGAAAGAAAGAAAGAAAGAAAGAAAGAATATAAATAAAAAATCAAATTAAAAATAAATAAGAATGGGAAGTAGATGGACAATAAGGAGAGTGAATTACAAGGAAAGGAAATGAGTAAAAAAGAAAGAAAGAAAGAAAGAAAGAAACAAACAAACAAACAAACAAACAAATACATAAGAAAGAAAGAAAGAAAGAAACAAACAAATACATAAGAAAGAAAGAAAGAAAGAAAGAACATTAAAGGAGGGATGCAAGAAGAAAAGGGAAGAAGAAAAAAAAACAATACCAAAAAATAAAGAATAAATAAAATGAAAGATATAGACTAATGCATAAGAAAGAAAGAAAGAAAGAAAGAAAGAAAGAAAGAAAGAAAGAAAGAAAGAATATAAATAAAAAATCCAATTAAAAATAAATAAGAATGGGAAGTAGATGGACAATAAGGAGAGTGAATTACAAGGAAAGGAAATGAGTAAAAAGAAAGAAAGAAAGAAAGAAAGAAAGAAAGAAAGAAAGAAAGAAAGAAAGAAAGAAAGAAAGAAAGAAAGAAAGAAAGTATGAACATTAAAGGAGGGATGAAAGAAGGAAAGGGAAGCAGAACAAAATAACAATACCAAGAAATAAAGAATAAATAAAAAGAAAGAAAGAAACAAATACATAAGAAAGAAAGAAAGAAAGAAAAAAAAGAAAGAAAGAAAGTACACATGAAAGGAGGGATGAAAGAAGGAAAGGGAAGAAGAAAGAACAATACCAAAAAATAAAGAATAAATAAAAAGGAAAGGAAGAGACATATGCATAAGAAAGAAAGAAAGAAAGAAAGAAAGAAAGAAAGAAAGAACATTAAAGGAGGAATGAAAGAAGGAAAGGGAAGAAGAAAAAAATAACAACACCAAAAAAATAAAGAATAAATTAAAAGAAAGAAAGAAACAAATGCATAAGAAAGAAAGAAAGAAAGAAAGAAAGAAAGAAAGAAAGAAAGAAAGAAAGAACATAAATAAAAAAATTCATAAAAAATAAATAAGAATGGGAAGTAGATGGACAATAAAGAGAGTGAATTACAAGAAAGAAAGGAAGAGACACATGCATAAGAAAGAAAGAAAGAAAGAAAGAAAGAAAGAAAGAAAGAAAGAAAGAAAGAAAGAAAGAAAGAGGAAACAGGACATGGCTGTGAGCTTCCCTAAGCAGTACGCTGTTATAGATGTGTAATGTAGATCTTCAGTGTAGTTTTTCCCCGTTTCATTTGCATTCACTGATATTTATTAACCTGCATTAATATTCATGAAGCTGAGCGACACCCTACTCCTCCCCCCCACCACCTCCTCCACCACCTCCACCCCCAGCACCACCACCGGCACCACCACCGGCACCTCCACCGGGAGGAAGTTAAACGATTCGTTTCTATCAATTCTTTCGCTTTGCCCTGAATCAATAAGCGAGTCATTAATTTTACAGCATATGCTCTAGAGGAAGGTGTAAATTGTTTTGCATTGATTTTGCAGCGCCTAACACTGACGCACAGAGGTCAGGAGTCTGCTAACACGAATTATATCTTTCTCTCTGTCTCTCTCACACACACACACACCCGTCCATGTTGTAGTAGACACGCGGTAACACAGAATTCACACATCTGTAAATTACATCGGAACTCAATGAAGTGAGTCACTGTGACTCTCGCTCCGATGCGTTTTGTTTTGTCATGTGCTATAAATCTGGTGGAGCAGAGGGAGTTTAAACAGCACAAGAATCATCCCAGATATAAAAACAAACCAAAAACTCAGACTAGCTTTCATTTGCAAGCCAACGTTCTGATCCTGGCTGGCAAAATGTCAGCGCGGCCTCATCCCCATCCCCATCCCATCCCATCCCCTACAATCATCTCCGGAGTGCACACTTCAGCTGAGCCACTGCTAAAAGGCCACAATTTGTTTCAAGTGGCTGCTGTCCTCAAACAGAAAGCGAGAGGAAATTAGATGCTCCCTAAAGTCCAGTCGCTGTGTCGTTTTCCTACTTGAGTGAGATACTCTAATGGCCTCCAAAGGGCACTAGGAATTAAGTGTACTTGGTGCAATTGCTGATAATCTGACCAGGAATGACTTGACCGTACCTGCTGATTCACGTATCAATAAATAGAGGTGCCGGCCACAGATTAGTATGATACAGTGAGCATAATGCTAACTTCGTGTGTGGTCAATGTTAAAGGCATATTTAATGGAGATTATGGATATTTTTCTCATTTCCTGCAAGATGCATAGTGTCATTGTAGACAGGAACAGTCTCCTTATGTGGAATCTTTGGTGAGAACTATGGTGTGATTGGTTATAGTGCCATTGTGGGCAGGAACCTTGGGCTGATTGGTTGTGGTTCCACTGTGGGTAGGAACCTTGGGCTGATTGGTTGTGGTTCCACTGTGGGTAGGAACCTTGGGCTGATTGGTTGTGGTTCCACTGTGGGTAGGAACCTTGGGCTGATTGGTTATGGTTCCATTGAGAGCAGGGATGGTTGTAGTTCTATTGAGGGCAGGATCTGTGGTCAGATTCGTTGTAGTTCCACTGATGGCAGGAACCTTGTATGGATTTGTTGCAGATCCACTGAGAGCAGGAACCTTGGTATGATTGGTTGCAGTTCCATTGAGAGCAGGGACTGTGGTTGGAGTTCTATTGAGATCAGGATCTGTGGTCTGATTCTTTGCAGTTCCACTGATGGCAGGAACCTTGGATGGATTCGTTTCAGATCCACTGAGAGCAGGAACCTTGGTGTGATTGGTTGCAGTTCCATTGTGGACAGGAACCTTGATCTGATTGGTTGTAGTTCCACTGAGGTCCAGATCTGCGGTCTGATTCGTTGCTGTTCCATTGAGGTCCAGATCTGTGGTCTGATTCGTTGCAGTTCCATTGTGGGCAGGAACCTTGGACTGATGGGTTACAGTTCCATTGTGGGCAGAAATCTTGATCTGATTGGTTGTAGTTCCATTGAGGACCAGATCTGTGGTCTGATTGGATGCAGTTCCATTGAGGTCCAGATCTGTGGTCTGATTGGTCTTGCAGGGCTGTAAGTAAAGTGTGCTCATTAGAATATTAGGCCACACCCATTACGACATAACTGATAGTTGACCATTCATTCAGTCATTCATTTTCTTGACCGCTATTCCTTTTCAGGGTCACGGGTGCCTAGCCGGCAGCATAGGGCGCAAGGCAGGAACAACCCTAGACAGGGTGCCAATCCATTGTAGTGTACACACACTCACACACACTCACGCACACACACTAATCAACCTAACGTGCATGCCTTTGGACTGTGGGAGGAAACCGGAGTACCCGGAGTAAACCCACGCGGACACGGGGAGGACAT
>JAOVVG010000028.1:2580174-2591577 GCA_028566375.1 Leptodoras nelsoni
GCCCCTAGTGTGTGTTCACTAGTGTGTCTCACTGCACGGATGGGTTAAATGCGGAGGTTGCATTTCACTGTGTGCAACCACAAGTGACAAATATGTCTCACTTTGTCTCACTTTGTCTTTGACATGCAGTGAGCAATGTCTCTTATGCTCCTGTAGCGGGTTAGCTTCACTATTCAAACAGATAAAAGTGAGGTAAATTGAACAGGCGGCCTGTGATAATTGCAGGTTTATTAGCTAGTGCAAGCTGCAGTTTTCCCCTGGATTAAACATGAAAGGTTTGTTATGTACTTTTGTTTGTCAACAATAGGCAGCTGGATAGGTATTTGAATTAGGAGAGATAGATCTAGCAAACTTCACAAACATCCTATATAACAAGTTTAGTGCATCATCAACCCATCATCACCAAAGCAAAGCTTCTAAATTTAAATGTGTGGACCTACTTGAGTGTCTGTGTCTATCACACTTAGGTTTTTCTATGTACCACTAATGTTACATTCTATTGTAAAAGGTATAGTGTAGTGGTCTTCCTGTCTTTGTAAAAGGCATACTAAGCATAATACATAAAACATAAAACATAAGATCAGCTGGATGAGTGCAGCCAAGTTCAGAGCATGCAAGTGATAGAACCGAGGCAAAGGTGAGTTTGCAGATAAAAGTTAGCTAGTAGGCTAAGCATGTAATGTATAAATGCCCTGTGATAAAGCATGCTTTCCTTCTCCTGAAAAATAATTTAAACATTTAAGCTAAACATATATAACATATTTAAACATATAAGCTGTCATGAAACTTACTCCACTGATATAACCAATATAAACAGGCATATTGACAAGCCTCATTAATTAAGACAAGCTTGCATATACATTTTTATTTACTGTATATACATTTTTACAAAATTATTGCCGCTGCTGGTTCAGAATTTTATAAAATGTCATGACATGAAGTCTCAATAACATACACCCCCACAGAGGGCTTTTGGCAAATAAATGAGTAATGGGGTAAACCTTTGTCTCTTGTCTTTATTAAGCTCTTCTTAAAAAAAAGAAGAAAGATTAAGTGCTCTCAACCCTCCTAGAGCTAGATGAACGGCTGGATTTGCAGTTTGTAATGCGGATTAAGGCTGTCATACAGTTATCTGTGTACATCTGGATCATATGCTTGTAACTGCACCATATTTGGCCCACTGGAGCTATATTAGATGCTAGACACGGCCCAATTTAGAATATCCATATTCAAAACATATTTGAAGTCCTGCTTCAGTTGCTGGTTCTGTTTACGACCCTGCAATGTTGTCTAGTATGCCATGGATAATTTCAGACACAGTACTGACAGTGGCATTTCCTCCAACCTACAACTGCAGATCTGAAACTGATGATCTACCCAAAGCCTGTGCTTGAGTTATATCAAGTTTATTTACATACAATTTATCAGCTGAACCATAAGCAGTGCACTCACAATCTGTCATTGATATAATCAAGGCCATATAAATAAGTCCAAGAGGTGTCATACAAGCCCCCCAAATGCATCCTGTCAAGCATGTAAAATATTTACTTTCTGAATATGCTCCCCAAAAGTTCATTTGCCCATCCGTATTTCTAAATCAAGTAATTGATACTGCAACTGACAACTGCAATTTCTTTTCAGTGAATGTGGCATTGTGATGTCTTACCTTCGTTCACCATGATAATGAAAAGACTGAGGCTGCCAGTGGAATTCCATTTTCTATAAAATAATAATAATCAATAATCCAGCTGTTACTTTAATAGTTCTGTTCATCAGGAACTTCATAATACTAGTATATGTTCTTCCAACTATTCCTATGAAGTCTAACTTAATAAGAAGTCTCTCTTTCCATAGCATGAGCATTTTATGTCATTCTCCAAACAAAACACAGCATCCATGGTTGCTCTCACTCTACAGAAACCATGCTGATGAGAACAAAGCTTGCCTTCACTACTACATATATGAGTCTCTCAGTGACCATCTGTTCCATTATTTTTGCATAAATTAGAAGATGTGATTGTTCTCTTAACTAGCAGTTTCACATTTTCCTTTCCCAAGTTTTCAGACTGGGATGACAACAGAATGTTTGCATGATGATGGGGGAACTCCTGACTCCTATACCTTATTATAAAGTTGCACTCTGTACTAGTTGATTTCTAGACCATCTTAAAGCATATTTCATCCTTGCCAGGGGATGTTGCCCTAACTCCAGCTAAAGCTCGTTGCAACTCAAAGAAAAGAAAATGTCATTTTAATATTCTAATATGGCATTTTAATTAATATGACATGTTTATCGCAAATAACTTTGCCAGAGCTTCAACCTTTTCTTCATTAGTTATTCCAACTTCATTATTATGTTTAATATCTGGCAACACATAAAGCCACCCATCTTTCTAATCACATCCCAGAAGATTTGAACATTCCCAAAACTATTGCAAACTATTGCAGGTTTTGTTTTGCTTTCCTAACAACTGCTTGCACCTTCTTTTATTCTTTTATAGTGGTAAAAGAGAAAGAGGCTTTAGCCTTTCTAAAAGCTTTGTTTCTTGCCTGAGATACTTTTTTGCATAGTGTTTTAAATCAGTCACTTCCCCAGTGACCTGTACTGCAAAGGAGTGCATAATCTCATACATTTATCTGTATTAGCATAACAATCTTGATTCAACTCTTTTATTTTCTTACTCCACCTCATATAATTTTTTTTCCAATTAGCATTCCTTTATTCCCATAGGAGAAAGCCTACCTCCTCCACTTGAACAGTTCCCACTACTATATGGCACACAGTTGGATAATGATCACTGCCTGTTGTTGTATGTTGAATGACATCCTAGTTATAGACTGGTATTTGCTCTGATGCCAAAGTGAGATTGACTGACATTACAATCCTAGGTCCTCTTCCTTCATTCATACATACTAATCTTTGATCTGCAAGCACTTCTTCAATAAGCACTTCTTCAACAAGCACTTCTTCAACAACACCTACACTGTGCTGTGAGCATTAAAGTCTCCATATCAAACTACCATGTGATTCTCTCCACCTGTAATGTCTTCAAAAACTTTTTTACTTAGTCTTTCACAAGGGTTATCAAAAATTATATATTTAGTTCCCCTATCCATATCTCAATAAAACAGCCTCTGAGTGAGTTTTTAGTGTTATTTATAATCTTGTAGCCCGACCCCCATTTAATAAAAGTTGCGATGGTACCCTCAGTTTCAACGCCCCTGCTGCTTCTCACATATACATATCCCTGAATTACAAAACCTCAATGTGGTCTGAACCCTGTTTCTTGAAGAAATATTACATTTTATTTCTATCTATTAACTATATTTACATAAGCTAATGTCTACATTTACATAAGCATATAAGACTGATTTGGTGTATTTACATGAGCGCAGGTATTTCAAATGGAAGGAGATAGATTAATACCAAATGAGTATAAAGCTAACCAGGAGTTGCTGCAGTATTTACAGAGTATAGCGTACAGTGAGTCTCACTGAAGGACCAGATTATGACATATTGCCCAGTATGTATTAACAACATGAGTTGTTGTGAGTTGTGATTGTGATTCAGCTCAGTTCAGACAGCAGGAGATCAGCACTGCCTCTGCAGTACAGACACTGGTTGTAGAGCCTTATAGTAGCAGGTAAAAAAGATCTGCCACTCAGTGTGCCACTGCATGTGCTTCTCAGTCTTTCCAGTGTAGTATACAGGGGTATGCGGTATTGCCCAAGATGGCTAAAAACTTGTTGAGGGTCCTTTGTTCTGCCACTATCTCAGTTCAGCTTAACTCCTACAACAGAGCCAGCATACCTGAACAGTGCCAGCTCTTCAACATATTTCTTTACTTCTTTTACTTTGCGCATTTAGATTGAGATTTAAAGACTTTTTGAATTTAAAAATCGTATGTATTGACTAGTGACAAATCTAGCCACTTTTGACCTTCCCTATTACCTAAAGGTTTATTCTAGTAATAAATTCAGCAACTTGTAGCAAGCTCCGGTCTCAGTGTCAAGCAACAGCAAACATCACCTTTCAGTCAGTCATTATTCCGAAACCGGAGTACCCGGAGGAAACCCACGCGAACACGGGGAGAACATGCAAACTCCACACAGAAATTTTCCCAGGTCGCCCCACCCGGGGTTTGAACCCCGGTCCTTCTTGCTGTGAGGCAACAGCATTATCCACTGTGCCACCGTGCTGCCCAAAATCACCTTTCACTGATTTGTAAATGACGTCATGTCTGTCTTTTCTAGTGCTCTAAACACATTTACATAGTTGACCTATGTAAAATCAGCTACTGTAATTTTAGGGAAGGAGATGTACTACAGATCTTATTATTATTAGATCTTAGTATTATTAGATCTTATTAGTTATTTTTTATTTTTTATTTATTTTTATTTTTAATCAATATAGAAGTGTGTTGTTCTTGTTTGCACCTCACATGAACTGTCCTGTCAGCCATGTTATTTTCATTATTGCTCTTACTTACCATTCAACCCTGTTACATGTGATCTCTTTAAATGTTCAATGTTGCCCTGACAAGTCTTTCATCTCATCCTTCTTAACACTTGAAGCCATTATCCAGTTCTGTTGTCCTCATTTTCCCCATTTTATTATCATGAAAGATCATTCCTTTCTTCTTGAATTAATATTTTTTGGAATTTTTCTTGCAATCCTGTCTGAGCTGAAAGCAGGCACAGAGAAAAATATGACACCACAATATACATTATATTTTGCTGAGATATAATTACTGTCTCTGATCTACGCTGTAATTACTGTGAACTTAGCAAGACCAGCAAGCAGTTTTGCATGTATGTATCTTAGAGGCCTCTTGTCTTCACTTCCACCAGCTCATCTGAAGAGGAGGAGTTTGGAGCACAGGTGAAAAAGTAAATTATACCTTGTTCAACCTTTATCCATACAGGTAGGTCATTTAAGCTTCTCAATGACAGGAGCTTACAAATTTGTCCACAAACACATCGTCCACATCCTAAATGTTCATGGTATAAACACTGAACTGTTCACAAATGTACACTGTCTGTATGAAGATGACACCATTTTGTATACAGTTGCTCTAGCTGTAGTACATAGAAGAGTTTACAGTAAACCTTCTGTAATGAGTGAATTTCAGGCTTTACTGTTACTTCCTTAATAGAAGCTAAATTATATTGGGAATTGTAATTAATTAATTAATAATTGTAAGCTTGACAGAGGTCATAACCCTTCATGTCTCATAGCATGAAACAGCCAAATTAAATAAAACAACCAGGTCTAATTTATATTTACTGATAAAATAGTTCACATCTCTTCTATACAAAGCCCAGGACTATTTATTAACTTATTTAGCCATTCAGTTATGATAGTCAAAAATACATAAATACATCAATTCATTCATATCACTGGTACTTCCCCTTCCTATACATGTAATAAATCCCATTAAGTGGATTAATAATATTTTTTAATTAACCTTGCTCTCTTCTTCATTGTATTAAATTATTTTGCCTTTCCATATAGCAAAGCATGTAGCAATTAATTGTCATTGAGGACTTTGTTTGACCTACCTGTATAACGTCTTGTGTCCACAAAAAACTCACCCACTTCCTAGATGTTTAGGAAGGTCTTTGATTGGTTGTCATTGAGATGTTCAAATGACCTACCTGTATGTCCCAACTGGATCTGAATCTCCGCCTCCTAATCCAGGTGAGATGTTGGAGTATAAAGGCTGGCAGATCTGATTTTAAGACACAGAGACTCTAATGTCTCTCTGAGGAAAACAAAGGGAGAAGTACAAGGGGGGGATATTGATATTGGAGGAGAATGGGGTTAGGAGTAAGTGCATTGCTCTTCTAATCACTTACGGATGTCTTGATTTTATTTTAATAGCATTTTGACCTTATAATTGAAGTGTTAATTTTTTTGCATATTCACCATCCCTTTAAATATATTTGCACAGACTGGGAAAGAGCGATACAGCCTGGCATCAACATCTGACAAAGAGGAAAAAAAAAAGAAAGGAGGAAAGAGAGATAAAAAAGACTTGGAAGAACTGAAGAAAGAAGTGGACTTGGTGAGGAATTTCTCCTAAATAACAAATTCCAATGAGTAAAAACTGTTCTTATTATCGACTTAACAATTGTTACATTTGCAAGGTAACTAAAACATGTGCATCTTGTCTGAAAAGAACAATTTAAATGGTTATGAATACCTTATAGGATGATCATAAATTGACCTTGGAGGAACTTCAGCGTAAATATGGCACTGACCTCAGTCGCGTGAGTAGTATAATTGTGTAATATGTGAATTAATCTATTTTATTTTACACAGAACATTGATAACTTATACAGTAATAAAATACAGTAACTCTATGATATTTGCTTACATTAATACTTAACAAATACTTCTTTCTTCATTACATTAAGGGTTTGTCCAATTACCGTGCAAAGGAGATCCTTGAACGTGATGGACCGAATGCTCTGACACCTCCTCCTACTACCCCAGAATGGGTTAAGTTCTGCAAACAGCTCTTTGGTGGATTCTGTACCCTACTGTGGATTGGAGCGTTCCTTTGCTTTCTGGCTTATACCATCCAGGTTTCCACAGAGAGTGAGCCTGTAAACGATAACGTAAGCCCATTCTTATGTGGATTGTAAAATCTTGACTTGCTTTTTACCTAATAAGGATTAATAACAAAGCACTATATGTGTATGAATACACATTTCCTTTTAGTTGTACCTTGGTATTGTACTTGGAGCAGTGGTGATGGTCACAGGATGTTTCTCATACTATCAAGAAGCTAAGAGCTCAAAGATTATGGAATCTTTCAAGAAACTTGTTCCACAGGTACATGAACACATAATTTAATTGCATTGTGAATACAAATTTCCTTTGCACAAATTTCCTTTGTTATTAGAAATGGAAACTTTGCATTACAGCAAGCTCTGGTTATTCGTGATGGTGAGAAGAAAAGCATTGATGCAGAGGATGTGGTTGTTGGGGACCTTGTGGAAATTAAAGGTGGTGATCGAATTCCTGCTGATCTCCGAATTATTGCTGGACACGGATGCAAGGTAAGAGAGGCAGTAATATAATAATAATATTGGCATTTAAATTTTTACTTAATTAGTTTTTATTTGCTTTTTCCTTTTTTTGCTGTTTTCTTTTGAGTTACTTTTATGTATACTTTTATACTTTTTTGTGTTTTTAATATATTTTTTATTTTTGTATTATACCTTTTTCCTTACACTTTCAGGTGGACAATTCCTCCCTTACTGGTGAATCTGAGCCTCAAACCCGCACTCCTCAGTTTTCTAATGAAAATCCTTTAGAGACAAAGAATATTGCATTCCTGTCTACAAATTGTGTTGAAGGTACAAGAAAGCATCAAAAGGCATTTACTTAAAAAAGAAATCAATTATACAGTCTGGTAAGTAAAATTGAAATGCAATTCTTTCTCAGGTTCTGCCACAGGCATTGTGATCAACACAGGTGATCGCACTGTGATGGGGCGAATTGCAATCCTGGCTTCAAGCCTTGAAGTTGGACAGACACCGATTGCCAAAGAAATTGAACACTTCATCCACATCATCACCGGTGTAGCATTTTTCCTGGGAGGCACTTTCAGTATCTTGTCCATGATTCTTGGTTATGGCTGGTTGGAAGCTGTCATCTTCCTCATCGGGCTCATTGTTGCCAATGTGCCTGAAGGTTTACTTGCCACAGTCACAGTAAGTACAACCATTTAATACATTTAATAAATGCTTATAATACTACTCTAACTAGATTTGATTAACTCACATTATTATTATTATTATTATTATTATTATTATTATTACCTTGTTTATCACTTCACTTCATGCCTCCCTTTTTTAAACCAAGTTGGATTTTCAAAAGCACTACGCAAACTTGTTATTCAGATTCTTGTGCTGTCGTATCCAGTATAGTGTTTTGTGCATTAAGAAATTGCTTAGTATAATCCTAATTGTTAATTGTTCAAAATTTGCATTTTTCAAACTAGTCTCTGGACTTTTGTCTGATTGCCTCAAATTGGCACTTTAGAGTTTGTATGTAAATAATGATTTGAAACATTCTGGCTTTTTTAATCAACATGGTTTCACTCTATCAATCAATCCTTGGCATTTCTAGCCTAACTTCTTCTTGTCAAACACGAACCCTTTCACTCAGTACAGTTACAAGTTGAGTTTGAGGTGTTTGAGGTGCAGTGGTAGCTCAGTAGGTTAAGGGTTACTGGTGTGAAACTCAGGGGTTCGAGCCCCAGCACTGCCAAGCTGCCACTGTTGGGTCCTTGAGCAAGGCCCTTAACTCTCCCTGCTCCAGGGTTGCTGCATCATGTCTGACCCTGTGTTCTGACCCCAACTTCCTAAAAGAAAGCTGGGATATGTGAAGAAAGAATTTCACTCTGCAGTAAAGTATGTGTGACAAATAAAGACTTCATTAAATACTTGTGCCATAGAGTAACAGTAATTGCAAGGCTTGCACTATTTGTGTATGCTGTGCCAGACCTGCTGCAAACTCTTGAAGAACATCACTGTAAATGTATACATTCTGGTTAAATGAGCAGGCACCTCATTCATACTTTACAAAGAAAAATGTGCAAAAAATGGAATTAAAACTGTGCAATCATGTTTATTACACAGTGCTCCATAATTGCTGCTTCATAGACCATTAAACTGCTGAAGTGCAAAAGTGTGCGAAGTCATGCTTGAACCCTTAATTGCCGTTATTATTATTATTATTATTATTATTATTATTTATTAGATTTATTAGATATTTTATTATTATTATTATTATTATTATTATTACAAATGATTCTATAATTACCTATAACTAAATTGGATGAATGATATATGTCTATTTCTGCATTTTAAGTCACAATAAGTAGCTATAGAGCACTTGACAACATGTTACTATACAAATACATTTCACTGTGCATGGATGTGCATAATATGATGTTTTGGTAACACTGTTACCAGTTTTCTGCATTTATAAGGATTTTCTCAGTGCACACAAGAACAATACTCAGTTTTCACTTGATTATTGTAGGTGTGTCTGACTTTAACTGCCAAACGTATGGCCAAGAAGAACTGCCTCGTCAAAAATCTTGAAGCTGTGGAAACACTTGGCTCTACCTCCACCATCTGCTCAGACAAGACAGGAACTCTGACCCAGAACCGTATGACTGTGGCACATATGTGGTTTGACAACCAGATTCATGAAGCTGATACCACGGAGAACCAAAGTGGAACCTCTTTTGACAGAAGCTCTGCCACTTGGTGTGCCCTTGCTCGTGTAGCTGGCTTGTGCAACCGTGCAGTCTTCCTTGCAGATCAAGGCAATGTTCCAGTCCTAAAGGTATATCTGTGTAAAAGTCATCACTGAATTTTAGTGAATGTAATATATTTATAAAAAACAACATTGGAATTAAAGCCATAAACCCAGGGACCATAAATCCAGGGATTTATTTCAAATTAGGTTAATGGCATGGTGCAGCATCTAAGGCTCTGCACTTTTCCACCAGTGACCTCAAACCAGGTCAATAGTTTTATCTATCATTTTTTTAAGTTAATTTCCAGTGTGTACATATATTTTCTCATTTGTAAGCATTACCATCAACAATCACAAGGCTGACAATATTATGTACTACCCACATAGAATTTATCAGATACTTCTATCTAACCTAGTGAGCAAAAACAAACAAGTAGGGACTGGTCAGGTGAGGCTAGACATAGAGTTTGTTTTTTATCACATCATCATTAAAAATATTTGGACAGCTATCAGATCTGTCTGGCAAACTGAGGTATATCATATTTTTTACCTTATTTTTTGAAGGGGGGGTTAAAGAATGAGTGTATTAGTAAGCAAATATTTTATGCCATTTCAAACTTTGCAGAGAGACACCACTGGAGATGCATCAGAGTCTGCTCTTTTAAAGTGTATTGAACTCTGCTGTGGCTCAGTGAAGGACATGAGAGACAAGTATACAAAACTTGCTGAGATCCCCTTCAATTCCACAAACAAATATCAGGTATGACATTTTCATTCAATTTGTTGAATATTTACTACTGAAAGATACTGAAACATTAACACTATCTGATCTGGTGTACAATAGCTATCAATCCACAAGAACCCCAATACTTCAGAAACCAAGCATTTGCTAGTAATGAAGGGAGCTCCTGAGAGGATCCTGGACCGGTGTTCAACCATTATGGTTCTTGGAAAAGAACTGGCACTGGACGATGAGATGAAGGATGCTTTTCATAAAGTATATTTGAAACTGGGTGGTCTTGGAGAAAGAGTGTTAGGTAATGCACATTAGTATACAATTTTGACAGTTACCTCTCCAGGTGCAATGTATACTATACAGAGATAAATGGACAAAAAATTTTTGCAGGATTCTGCCATTACAACCTCCCTGATGATCAGTTCCCTGAAGGATTTGCCTTTGACACAGAAACAGTGAACTTCCCTACTGAGAACTTGTGCTTTGTTGGGCTTATGTCTATGATTGATCCTCCTCGTGCTGCTGTACCTGATGCCGTATCTAAGTGCAGGAGTGCTGGAATCAAGGTATTGCCTTATTTCTCATATGTGTCAGATGTTGGATGCATGAGTCATAATATCATAACCATGCTAATATGATCTAATGATTGTCTGTATTTTTAGGTTATCATGGTTACCGGTGATCATCCAATCACAGCTAAAGCCATTGCTAGGGGTGTGGGTATCATCTCTGAAAACAGTGAGACAGTTGAAGACATTGCTGCTCGTCTGAACATCCCTGTGGAAGAAGTCGACCCCCGGTAAGCACATAGCTCTAAAGAGAGGATGTCCAACCTTATCCACAAAGGGCCGGATGCAGGTTTTCTTTCCAACCAAGCAGAAGTCACACACTAATGAAAGTCAAGATCCATTGATTGGATCCATTGATTAAACAGGTGGAATAAATTGTGGCTCCTGCTTGACTGGAAGAAAAACCCTCACCCCCACCTCAGGGTTGGACACCCCTGGTCTAAAGTGTCTATGGAATTGTTCATGTTTATGAAATCCTAAAGAACACTGGCTTTGTAGAGATGCAAAGGCCTGTGTGGTCCATGGTGGAGATCTAAAGAATATGAGCCCAGAGCAGCTGGATGACATCTTGAAACACCACACTGAGATTGTATTTGCCAGAACATCTCCTCAGCAAAAACTCATTATTGTGGAAGGTTTCCAGCGACAGGTACGATGAAACAATTTTAGGCCAATAACTGTTATAAACACCTAGAAATATAAAAACTGTTTAGTTTTATGTATCTTTTCTCTTCCTTCCAATAGGGTGCCATTGTGGCTGTGACTGGTGATGGTGTTAATGATTCTCCTGCTCTGAAGAAGGCTGATATCGGTGT
>JAOVVG010000028.1:2597823-2608644 GCA_028566375.1 Leptodoras nelsoni
GATAGTACACATGTACACATGCTTTATTCAGATCAGGACTTCCGCAGTTCTTTCACCGGGTTTAGTCTGAGACTGAGACAGAATCGGGCAGATTGTATTAAAGTATTAGTCGGTATTTGGGTGTAAAGAGCGACAGGTTGTGGTGTGAGAGTGGAGCTGAAGGCAGGAGAAGGTCCAGGTCCAGTGGAGATGATCAGTGCGGCGGTGAAAGTTCTCCTGAGATGGCGGCGAGGCTGCTGTGGCCTGGTGGAGGAAATGTAATCCTGTGACCACAGCTCGGCCCGCTCACTTCATCTACAGCCTCATACTGCACAAATCTGTTAGTGGGGTTTGGAGATATTGAGCAGGTTTCCTGTACATATAACGTGCCACGTTGTTGCCTGACCCCCTGTCACATGTTTAAAAGGTAAGGAATGGAAATTTACCAGAAACGCTCCAGGCTCCATTGAGCTTTCACAATTCCGCTTTTTTTTCAACGCAAACCATGAAGCTCTCCCGCCTCTGTCCGGACTGATGCAACAGTGTGTGCTAGCCCACTCTCCTGGGGATCAGAAACTAACCTGCAATTTTCAGCGTTTTTCTTTCTGCTTCGCTGTGCTGGTGTAGAGACGTGGAGCCATCATGTCTCCTCCTCCTGCTCCTGCTGCCCCTCACCCACCGCCATGCGAAAATCTCCAGCATTAAACCCAGATCCTGCAGGACGAACCGCCCTCGTATTATTGAAAAACAAAAAGCATTTCTGTTTATTGGAACATGGCCGTTATTACAAGCTGGAAATGTGCCTCACTACTACTACTCTCATGTTAATAAGTTGTAGTGTCTGATGATTGCGTATGTTTTTACGGTAACCGATTGAGTTGCGCGCGCGCGCTCTTTCAGGTGGTTTTGACCCGCACCAAAGATGTAGAGAGAAAAGCCGCATCGCCGAGACGCTGGGATTAGACCGTACAGCCAGGGCCATCTTTGACATGGTGGTGGTTTGGTGCATTGAACAACGCCCCCTTCCTCCATACTCTCTACAACCCCTAGAGCTGATGCCTCCTTACCTCATGCTGTGGTTTAAGATGATGCAGTCAGACGCCTCGCTTTTCAGGAGGCTTGTTCCAATAATTATGACATTTTCATTCCCAGTCATGGCTGAAAGAGCAGGGGGGGGGTCATAGTGAGTTAAATAAACACACATTTTTGCCACTGGAATATTTTTGTACATGTCTCCCCCTCTCTCTCCCCCTCACACACACACACTCCATGGCACTAACTGGCAGCAGGAACAGGTGTTTGGGCACAGCTGACTTCTCTCTTGCCCCCCTCCCCTTTTTTCCTTGAGTGTCCACACAAAGCTTAAGGCCATCGTGTGTCTCTCCAAAGAGTTTGACATTCTTTCCATTCAGCAGTTGCTACTTGTGAGAGCCTTTGTTACTGGCATGCTCGTCTGTACGAGTGAGCAGCGTCCGCCCCCGCCTCTCCGTGGAGGCTGGCTTACCCGTTTCCTTTTTTGGTGCTAGCCTAAAGGAGCAGATGCAGTGTGGCGTAACATTTCCTCGTGTGCTTGAGTCTGCTTGCGGAATATTGTGATCCCTGTAAAATTATTTGCCATCACACAGGATTTTTTTTTTTTCTTGAGACTGATACCACCAACCCCACCCCATCTTCCTCTGCTAGCCAGCTCCTAAAATAAAGGCTGTTCATGTCATGTGACTTCACCTTTCACAATGATGAGGCGTGGCTCTAGTGCCCCTGGAGGGGTGGGGTATGAATAGCACATTTTTCAGAGAATGATGCATTGTTTCATAATTTGATCTTTCACATGTTGTATGTAATACAAACCCTTTATAAGCTATTCATAATTTAAGGCTACATTCACTCTGCATGCCTTAAGTGCTCAATTTGGCTAAATTATTATAATTTTTTTAATGTGGCCAAATTCCTGTGTGAACTGATCACGGTCCTGAACTAACCAACCTGCAAAAAAGTACAATAAAAGCGGTCAGCGGTAATTTTGGAAGTTGTTGAAGGTACTTATGGTTTCATTTGTAAGTTGATGTTCAGTGGAAGATGATGGAGAGGAGGATGTGGAGAAAGAGAGAATTTTAATTGTGGCTTTTGTGGTGCCTTGGCTGCTACTTCTGTACTTTTGTGTCTCCACCGACTACCTCCATTGCAGCTGTCTTCCATGTTTGTGTTCACCCAGTGACTCCCACCAGCACAGAATTGTGACGAATGCTGATTTACAGTGAAGTTAAACTCTGAGACTGGGGTCACATTGCAAAAAATGGGTGCAAAAAATTATTTTGGCCACCTTTGCATGCAGTCTGTATGTATAGCCTAAATGTATCCACTAACAAGATCTTTAGTTAAAATGCAACCGATTTAACTGGTATAGACAGTTATTTGCTTTCATGCTTGCACAAAGTGTGTGTGTGTGTGTGTTGATGTATGGGTACATGGAAGATAGTAAGCCAGTGCTCAGTAGCACCAAAAACAACCTAGAAGAAGTTAGTTGTTGGTGCATAGTGTTACTGCAAACGTACTGGTTTTTAGGTATGTGTATGTATATTATAATCACTGTCACAACATGCAGTTCTGAAAGTGTTAAAGATATTACCAGGGCTTCCAGAAAGCTTTGTTGATTTTCGGTGAAGAACTGGACTAAAAGATTACATGTAAATACTACTCGGACATAGACTGTTCAGGACAAAATGCGACTTGCAACAAGGAAATCAGGGTGTCCACCCCAACATTTCTTGCCATGAAAGTAGCCTAAAGAGCGACGATGGTCTTAAACTCTAACCACCAAAAGAAAATCAACCCAGTAAAGCCATATTTCGCCAACCCAACTTGGTGAAATGCACTGATAAAGCACTGAGAGTGCAGCATGACTGTCCCTTTTTGACAACACAAAATTCAGAAGACCTTAAAATACACTTAAGAGAGTTAAATATAGGACATGGATACAAGATGAAAAAATACAGTCAAGTTTTAATTCAGGTTGTTTTTAAAATTCAAACATCCAAAATGACACAAAATCTAAGTATTGTCATGTACTACAGTATTTAGTTCCTCATTTCTCAAATGCTTTACAGGACTTTTAATCTAATCTTTTTATCTCTCACTAAAACCACCTGCCTAATGTTGTTGGTTCCACTTGTGTCAACAAAATAGTTCTGATGACCAGTTGAGTCATGTGCTGTGGTGTCTGGTGCCAAGACATTAGCAGCAGTTCCTTTAAGTCCTGTAAGTTGTGAGACATGGATCCGACTTGTCCAGCACATCCCTCTAATGCTCAATTAGATTGAGATCTGGGGAATTTCAAGGCCAAGTGAACACCTTCAGTCCTTTGTCTTGTTCTTTAAACCATTCCTGAACAATTTTTGCACTGTGGCAGGGAGCATCATCCTGCTGAAAGAGGCCACTGCCATTAGGGAATACTGTTGCCATGAAGGGGTGTACTTAGTCTGCAACAATATTTAGCATCACACTGCTTCTGCTGGCTTGCCTTCTTATTCTAGTGTATCCTGTTTCCATCTCTTCCCAAAGTTAGCAACACGCGCACACACACCCCCAGCTATCCACATGACATAAAGGGAATTGTGATTCATCACACCAGGCCACCATCTTCCAAGGTCCTGTTCTGATGCTCATGTGTCTATTTTAGGTGCTTTCGGTGGTACACAACGGTCACCATGGGCATTGTCCGGTCTGTAGCTACACAGCAAGCTGTGATGCACTGTGTGTTCTGAGACCTTTCTGTCGTAGCCATCATTAACATTTTTCAGCAATCTGTGCTACAGTAGCTTTTCTGTGGCATTGGAACAGACAGGCTAGCCTTCACTCCCCATGCTCCTCAGTGACTCTTGGGTGCCGATGACACCGTCACTGATTCCTTCCATGGACCATTTTGGGTAGGTACTAACCACTGCGGTCTTGCAGATGTTCTGACCCAGTCATCAAGCCATCACAGTTACTTTTTTGTCAAAAGTCACTCAGATCTTAAACTCCAGATAAATAAAATCATGATTTCCTGTCTCACTGTTCAAAAACGGAGCCAAAACTGCTCAACCTACTGCTGTTTAGTTATTGCTCTTGTTTTTGTTTAAACAAATAAGTCTGAATACACCCTAGTTACAACTTGTCTTGAACTTGCTTTACAGTCTGGTGATTGTGGCAATGGTCGTTGTCATTTTTTATTTATTTTTTTAAATTGAGGGCATGGGTGGTTGATCGTCTCATAATATAAAGCTCATGAACAAAAGACACTGTCTGGTATAAACTGGGCTTAACTCATTCAGTCATTTATTCATTCATGTTCAGCAACTGTTCTATTCTGGTTAGGACCACTGTGGTATCAATGACTTGTATTAATAATTTTTTAGGTTGTTGAAGCAACTCTGCTCATTAGAAAATGGTTTCCAAAATGGCGGACATGCCGGTTAAACCTCACTTCCAACAGCCACTGCAGCATCTATGTAAAATGCCTGTAGTCACACCTTGTGGCAGAGGGGGGCAGGGTGAACAGTGGCTCATTGTCATTTAAAGCAACAGGCACTACAACTGAGCATTTGGAAGGAGCCGTTAGACGGCTATAATATTTAATCAATGTGGTGCTTTTTCCCCCCAATAGGTGTCAGACATTTCATTATGGGAACGGTATTACCTTGTGGAAAATGGGTGTAATGGGTCCACTTTAAGAATGCCTGTTTGGTCTGTCACAGGACGGTCGGGAACAGTATGAGCTCGCAGCCACCTCTGAACAGGGGGGCAAGAAATCCAAGTCCAAGGGCAAGAAGGACAAAGATAAGGATATGGATGAACTTAAAAAGGAAGTCGACTTGGTAAGTCAACTTCTTGCACGCGATATGTGAAAGCTCAAAACATTTAAGTGTAACAGTCTTAAGTTTTTGTTTGTTTTTTAATGTTTCATAGGATGATCATAAGCTGACTCTGGAAGAGCTCAACAGGAAGTATGATACTGATCTTACCAGGGTAAGCTTTCTAAACCTTTTGTTTAGAACATCAACTTATGGTTCCCTGTCAACTAAATCTTTGGTACCTTTTTGGGTTTAACGAGGTATTTCGCTTACTAGGGATTGTCTACTGCTCGTGCAAAAGAGATTCTGGCACGTGATGGGCCCAATGCTCTGACCCCGCCTCCCACCACCCCAGAATGGGTCAAATTCTGCAAACAGCTCTTCGGTGGATTCTCCACTCTACTGTGGATTGGAGCACTTCTTTGTTTCCTGGCGTATGGAATTCTAGCAGCTTCAGAAGAAGAACCAGCAAATGATAATGTAATGATCTTCATTAAAAAAAAAAAAAAGTTTGGAAGCATGCTATATGCAAAGGTGTTTGATCCCTGTTTCTTTCAACCTCTGTCTCATTGCTTTACAGTTGTA
This sequence comes from Leptodoras nelsoni, assembly GCA_028566375.1. Classification (NCBI taxonomy): domain Eukaryota; kingdom Metazoa; phylum Chordata; class Actinopteri; order Siluriformes; family Doradidae; genus Leptodoras; species Leptodoras nelsoni. The sequence goes on from JAOVVG010000028.1 coordinate 2,603,217, forward strand.
CCTGGGTATTGTGTTATCGGCAGTGGTTATGATCACTGGTTGCTTTTCATACTATCAAGAGGCTAAGAGCTCAAAGATCATGGACTCCTTCAAGAATCTTGTTCCTCAGGTACTGAAACTTCATTCCCATTTCAAACTTGTTGAAACCATTGTATTTGTTCTTGATTATGTTTCTGATTTGTTGTTTAGCAAGCTTTGGTCATCCGAGATGGTGAGAAAATGAGCATCAATGCAGAGGATGTAGTTGTTGGAGACCTTGTGGAGGTTAAGGGTGGAGACAGAATTCCTGCTGACCTGCGTATAATTTCTGCTCATGGTTGCAAGGTGAACATGACTAACTAAGATAAATTGAGTCAGGGGAAATGACATAGTCTGGTAACTACCTGCCTGTTTTTTGCCACTCATATGAGGTCTTCCTTCTTTTTAGGTGGATAATTCCTCACTCACTGGTGAATCTGAGCCTCAGACTCGTACTCCAGACTTCTCTAATGATAATCCTTTGGAAACACGGAACATTGCTTTTTTTTCTACCAATTGTGTGGAAGGTACAGTTCTGTTCCATAGTCTTACTTTTTTGTATATATTCATGTATAAAATGATTCAACCTTTGATTGTTGTTATATATTTATAATGTATATTTTTTTCTTTCTAGGCACAGCTAGAGGTATCGTCATCAACACTGGTGATCGCACTGTGATGGGCCGTATCGCTACTCTTGCCTCTGGTCTGGAAGTTGGCCGAACCCCCATTTCTATCGAGATCGAGCACTTCATCCACATTATCACTGGTGTGGCTGTCTTCCTTGGTGTGTCCTTCTTTATTCTGTCCCTGATTCTTGGATACAGCTGGCTAGAGGCGGTCATTTTCCTCATCGGTATCATTGTCGCAAACGTGCCAGAGGGTCTCCTGGCTACAGTAACTGTGAGTATTTGTCCTGAAATACTATAGAATGCACCATGACCTTGCTTTATTAGCCCAAGTGAAGAGGACTAATGCAAAACTGAAATCCTATATGTTGAGTGTAGTTTGCATCTCGAATGCAAATTCTGGAAGTGTAAACTGGCAGAGTAAACCCTGTCAAAATACAATATCAGCAGTACAGCGATGAAACAAGTGCATTCTATTAAAGTATATCAAAAGTAAACATATTTGGCTCTGTTGCATGTTTGTATCAGATGACATGCATTATAAATATCTGGGTCATTGTTCTAGATATTGATTCATTTTAACTTGGAACAAACTTTGAAAATTTGCAAAAAATACATATAATAAAAAAAACTTGTATAGCTATATTTTGGAAGATAAGAATTATTTTGGCTTTTTTTTTTTAAAGGAGTGCAACAGAACCACTAGTGGCTGTAAGAAAAGAATAAATAAAAAAAGACACGACAGAATGGGATGAAGTGTTGCTGTGGTCTAGATGTAATGAACCCAGCACAGTAGATTTTTCAGTGACTGACGCGGTGATTATAAACTCATTTTAATAAAATTATTTCTTTTTGTCAATTGAGTCATTATTTTGTGACTTTCAGGCTTGGAAGATTATACTTGCACTCATTATGGGAAACGCTGGCAATGCACAGGACAGGCTATTTGCATGTGACAAAATTTGCATGTGGAAAAAGTTCTAAGTAATTCTTTATTGTCTTTGTGAACAGGTGTGTTTGACTCTAACTGCCAAACGTATGGCAAAGAAGAACTGTCTGGTGAAAAATCTTGAAGCTGTGGAGACACTTGGCTCCACCTCCACCATCTGCTCAGACAAGACAGGAACTCTGACCCAGAACCGTATGACTGTGGCGCATATGTGGTTTGACAACCAGATTCATGAAGCCGATACCACAGAGAACCAGAGTGGAACTTCTTTTGACAGAAGCTCTGCTACTTGGGCTGGCCTGGCTCGAGTTGCTGGCCTTTGCAACCGTGCAGTCTTCCTTGCAGATCAAGATAGTGTTCCTATCCTGAAGGTATGTTGATAAGCATGCAGTTTGCACTATTTTTAGTGAGTTGTACCATAAAAGGTATTTTTCCGTTTACTCAGCAAGTGGTGTTTTTCTGCTAGTGCTCAAATGTAATAATCTTTGCCTCTAGAGAGCTACTTCTAGTAGTACCTAGTGTAAACTGTAAACTCTTTCTGCCTTCTGTTGCTGGTTGGCTTGTAAATCTTTTTCCAAGAGCTGATTGCAGCTAGCATGTTTACTTATAAGGGGTAGTTTGCAGTTCACTATTTATCGTCGTTAGGGCAGTTTAGTGTTCTTGCACAATAAAGCTGAATTAGTGATATTGCATGTTGCATTGCACCACTGAAAAATGCATACCTTTTGTTCCACAGAGAGATACAGCTGGTGATGCATCAGAGTCTGCCCTCCTGAAGTGTATTGAGCTCTGCTGTGGTTCAGTCAAGGACATGAGGGATAAATACACAAAGGTTGCAGAGATCCCTTTCAACTCTACCAATAAATACCAGGTAATATGATCTACCTTCTTATACAATAATGCAAATGCAGTTTGCTTGCTTTGCTAATGTCTTACAATGGTCTTTTATCCATTTAGCTTTCCATCCACAAAAACCCCAGTGAAGGCGAGAGCAAACACCTGCTAGTAATGAAGGGAGCTCCTGAGCGGATTCTGGACCGCTGTTCAACTATTATGCTTCAGGGCAAAGAGCAGCCTCTGGATGATGAGTTGAAGGATGCTTTCCAGAATGCATACTTGGAATTGGGTGGTCTGGGAGAGCGAGTGCTGGGTAATATTCTGTTGTTACTGTAAATGCAAAACTGTCTACAGTTTGTGTGGTTGAGTTGACATGAAAAAAGGGCCAGGTGTGATGCTTGTTGCTAACAAATCATGATCCATGTAGGCTTCTGCCATTACAATCTTCCTGATGATCAGTTTCCTGAGGACTTCCTGTTCGACACTGACGAGGTGAACTTCCCAACTGAGAACCTGTGCTTTATTGGACTCATGTCAATGATCGATCCTCCTCGTGCTGCGGTACCTGATGCTGTTGGCAAGTGCAGGAGTGCTGGAATCAAGGTATAATGATTTGCATGACTTAACATGTCAGCAGATGGTAACAGTGGAAAGGTTTTGAATTTTAAAATCTTTACCTTGTCCTAGGTCATCATGGTTACAGGAGATCATCCAATCACAGCTAAAGCCATTGCGAAGGGTGTGGGTATCATCTCTGAAGGCAATGAAACTGTAGAGGACATCGCTGCTCGACTGAACATTCCCATAAACGAGGTCAACCCCAGGTAGTCAGCAGTTATTACGTTTGCATATTCTTATAGGGTTTATCTGTGGTAAAATATGATGTATATCAACTGCTCCTCACTGATTCTTGCTTTTAGAGATGCCAAGGCATGTGTGGTTCATGGTGGAGATCTCAAGGACCTAACCCCTGAGCAATTAGATGATGTCTTGAAACACCACACCGAGATTGTGTTTGCCAGAACATCTCCTCAACAAAAACTGATTATCGTGGAAGGTTGCCAGCGACAGGTAACTGCTGATGACTTCAAAGCCGTTGAATTTTGCAGTCTGAATCAAATGAAATAAAGACGGTGGTGTATAAGTTTGTATTTTATTGTAATAGGGTGCCATTGTGGCTGTGACTGGTGATGGTGTTAATGATTCTCCTGCACTGAAGAAGGCTGATATCGGTGTAGCTATGGGTATTGCTGGATCTGACGTCTCCAAACAGGCTGCTGATATGATTCTGCTGGATGACAACTTTGCTTCTATTGTTACTGGAGTTGAGGAAGGTAAAGGACACTAGGCAAATAGCAATAGTGTATTTCAATTCCAAAAGTGTATTTCAGCTGCAAAATGTTATAACCTAATGCTGACTTTTTTTATTTATGTTTTTTTTTTTTTTTTTTTTTCCCCCTTTTGTTCTTTGCAAGAAATTAACTCTGTAATGTGTATTGAGGTTTATATATAATAAAAAAGCCAAATTTAAGTCTGATATTTTAAATTATTTATTTAAATATGGTTTCCAGAAGCATTATAGAGTCAGCAGTAGGCAAAGTGATGAGTAATAAGCTCTTTGCACCAGATTTTGGATATGTTTTATGTTCTCTCAAAATTGGAAGACATGTTTTGCTTAGTTTAGAATTTACTTGGTATACTGTTACCTACTTGTCTGCATTAAGTATATTGTCCTCCTGTCAGGTAGGAACTGAAGACAAACTCAGGAAGATATTACCTTTTAATCAGGGCAAATGTAGGCAAATGCAGACTACCAATGGTCAGGGACAGGAACAAGTCAGGCAAGGTGCAAACTGAATATCAGAGGCAGATCAGAATCGCAAGTGTAACGTAGCCCAAGGGTTAGAATATCTAAATGGCAAACACTAAATAGACAGGCTTGGCAATGCTAAACAAACATCATGCCTTGACAATTACTTTATAGACCGGTCATGACTAAAATATTTTCAGAATTAATACTGAGGCAAGGGAACTGGAGTCTGTTGGTATGCTGCAGTGCATTCTGGGAGTGGGAATTTGCAGACGAGTGCGGTATGTCCATGGCCATTATCAATATCTGTTCTTAAGCCTTTTTTGTAAGCTGATCTTTAACAACCATACCTAATACGCATCTGGAAGTTGTGCTCAGGCTGTATGCATTATTAGTGATTGGCTATATAATCAGTGTCTTAATATACGTGAGTCTCTGTGATCAAAGTGACAACAGACTTGACAGATATTGAAAATGATTTGCTCCTGTATAAACTGAACATATCTCATCAAAAGTTCTTTGTCAGATGTCAAAATAGAAATGTTGAATCGTAAAAAGCATATTCGGCATGTACAGTCGAAGCATCACATATCAATATAACATAAAATCTCGCAAATGTGGAAAAGCAATCATATTAATATTTCCCAGTACTGACTAGTAGCCTAATAACGATTTCAGGTCTACCAGCCTTAGCTTTGTATATTACAAGTTAATGACTAAGCACTCTTGTAAATCCCTCTGAGCGTCTGTTAAATGGCGTAAATGTAAATGTAAAATGGAGTGATATCAAAATATTTAGCAAAATTGCTTCCAAATAAAAGATGGAAAGGTTTCCACTCTCAATGAGAAATGTTAGGCCATAGAATACATTTTTGCTTGCTAATAAAGAATTACAGATCATTCAGACATTTGTCAGTAGGCTCTATTGTGCTGCCTAGTGCAAATCATTACATTTATTTATGGTCCACAAGATGAATTTATGTGAAAATATCAATTGTATAAATATTCACTGCACCTTATAAAAATCTGTATCAGGCCGGTTGTGGTCCACAGGCATATACTGTACACTGAAGTACCAGAAAAATTGGTATACCAGTTAACACTTGGTAAGTCCCCCAATGGATCTTGGAGGGAACGTTGCACAGTCCTCACATTGATGTTTGTTGAGGCCCCAGCATTGAATTC
>JAOVVG010000028.1:2659263-2672597 GCA_028566375.1 Leptodoras nelsoni
GTATAAATGAGATAAATGTAAGTCACTCTGGATAAGGGTGTCTGCCAAATGCCATAAATGTAAATGTAAATGTAAGTCACCAGATTCAGCCTGTGGGAGAACTCATGACAAAACTATGCCAAACTACCACAGGGAATTGCAAATTGGGAACACCTGCTGGTGGCCATGTTTGATTGCTCATCTAGCCCTGAGGAGTATAAAAAGAGCGTGGAGTATTCCTGCCCGCACCCGTTCACGTTTGGAAACTTCTGAGCTTTGTATTATTTTGTGTTTTGATTACTCCCTCCATGCTTTTGCACCCATTTTGTGAACTGCATACCTGTTTTTAGCACTGTGTTCAATAAACGATCTGCACTTGACTCCTGTTAGTGTGAGTCAAGTTCATTACAAGTGTGAGTCAAGTTCATTACAAGTGTGAGTCAAGTTCATTACAGTAACTCCATTTTCAAATCTCCAGTTTGAAGTACTGGCTGCACACTCATAAATATCCATAATCATATCACTGGTATATAAACGACATTGGTGTTTGAAAACATGCCTGGCCCATTGTGAGCCCTGCTGAGTTACTATTGCAGCACATGCTTTTAGACAAACCTGTCCAGTTATGTTTTGAAGTGTAGCTAAGTTTGATGAATTTCATTGACTAAGCCTTCTGCTTTCATAGTCCAGTTGGGTCAAAACCATATGCAGGAATGATTGGTACATAGTGCCAGAGAATAGACAGGTTAAAACAAACAGTCAGATCTACAAATATTTGGACTTTTGGCAGTATGTGGCTTGGCATTGTCTTCCTGAAATAAGCAGGGATATCCCTGAAAAAGTTGTTGCTTGGATGGCAGCATATGTTGCTACAAAACCTGTATGTACCTTTCAGCATTAATGGTTCCTTCACAGATGTACAAGTTACCCATACCACGGGCACTAACACACCCCATACCATCAGAAATGCTGGATTTTGAACTTTGCACTGGTAACAGTTCGGACAGTTCTTTTCCTCTTTGGCCTGGAAGACACAACATCCATGATTTCCAAAAACAATTTGAAATGTGGACTCATCAGACCACAGGACACATTTCCATTTTGTGTCAGTCCATCTCAGATGAACTTGGGCCCAGACAAGCCGGTGGCGTTTCTGGGTGTTGTTGATATATGGCTTTTGCTTTGCATGGTAGAGTTTTAACTTGCACTTATAGATGCAGCGATGAACTGTGTTCACTGACAATGGTTTTCTGAAGTGTTCCTGAGCCAATGTGGTAATATCCCTTACAGAATGATTAGTTTTTAATGCAGTGCTCCCTGAGGTCATGGGCATTCAATGTTGGTTTTCAGCCTTGCTGCTTACTTGCAGAGATTCTCTTAATCTTTTGATGATATTATGGACTGTAGATGATGAAATCCCTATATCCCTTGCAATTGCATGTTGGGAAACATTCTTAAACTGTTGGACTATTTGCTCATGCAGTTGTTCACAAAGTGGTGAACCTGGCCCCATCCTTGCTTGTGAACAACTGAGCCTTTTGGGGATGCTCCCTTTATACCCAATCATGACACTCACCTGTTTCAAATTAACCTGTTCACCTGTGGAATGTTCCAAACAGGTGTTTTTTGAGCATTCCTCATCTTTCGCAGTCTTTTGTTGGGAAAGTTTCCCAGTTACCTGTCCCAAGTGTTTTGAAACATGTTGCCATAAAATTCAAAATGAGTGAATATTTGCAAAAAAAAGTTTATCCATTGGAACAGTAAATATCTTGTCTTTGTAGTGTATTCAATTGAATATGGATTGAAAAGGATTTGCAAATCATTGTATTCTGTTTTTATTTATGTTTTACACAACATCCCAGATTCATTGGAATTTGGGTTGTACTATCACAGACAGTTAAAATAACAATGCCTTTGTCAATTATCAAATATCTATAAACCTGATATCAGTACATATATTGCATACGAATATGTAATACAAAACATACAAAAAATTCAAAATGCAACTCACATAAGTAGCAGAAATATTTTTTCAAGTATTTCATTTTATTTTTCCACTTTTCCAAACAAATACACATACCTGTATTAGAAGTTCCTGATAGACTGATAATGCAATCCATCTTAACTGTTTCCCAGGGGTAAACACTGGTGGTGTCTGAAGTTATGGAAAGATCAAATGATGCCCCTGAAGAATTAGAGAATAATTGCAAATTTTAATACTAAAATGATATCTAATTTGACATCATATACCTATAACATGTTTATTAAAAAACAAGCAACAGTAGAGTTAAATTTCACCTCAGAATGAAGGTTAGAGGAACTAAGATATATAGCAATTTATGAATCAGCTTATAGTATAGTATAGTCTACTTGAAAAATAGGCAACATAAAATTCTAAATTCATACATTCAGAAAAAAAAGCATTTGGATTCATGATATATTTAGAAAGCCCTTACTTGTGTACTCGAAATTCATCTGAACTTTATTTGACACTCCTTTCATCATCTCCATCCAGGTGTTCCCGTCTGGCTTTGTCCATGCTGCAACTTCACAGGAGTAGAATCCTCTATCCATTGTCTGCACACCCTGCATTCGGAATAAGAACTCCACTTTTCCAGTCTTCACTAGACTCACCCTATCCTGCTGACTAGACTCATACCAGTCCTCCAACTTGAAAATCAGGTCAGGGCTGAGTGAAGCAAGTTTGCGACTGGGTGCACCTACACCTGACTGGACCAATATGAGGACAGAGAGGGCCACACCCTCCCAGAGGTTCTTCAGTTTAGCCAGACAGTTCATTTCAAAAGTGGCACCACTCAAGGTTGCTTGTCGTTTGTGCCGGGCAATCACATTGATGCCAGGGCCTGGAAGAAAGTGAGAGAGACTGTGAGGAGGTGACTTACTTATATCAGTGAGGGGTTATCATTATCCGATTAGCAAACACAACAGAACCATGGATTACTATCAAGCATAATTCTTATCTATAATTAAGATGAGAGGCTATAACAGATTACATACACGGATCAGCCATTACAATAAAACCACTCACAGGTGAAATGGATAACATTGATTATCACAACTCATAACAATGGCACCTCTGAAAGGGTGACATATATTAGGCAGCAAGTGAACTGTCAGTTCTCAAAGTTGATGTGTTGGAAGCAAGGAAAATGGGCAAGTGTAAGAATGAGTGACTGACAAGCCAAATTGTGATGGCTAGATGACTGGATCATAGCATCGCCAAAACAGCAGGTCTTGTGGTCTTGTGGGGTGTTCCTGGTATGCAGTACCAAAAGTACCAAAAGTAGTCAAAGGAAGGACAACCAGTGAATCATGGGCTCCCAAGGCTCATTGATGTGCATGATGGGCAGCAAAGGCTAGCATGTCTGGTCTGACTTAAGGCTATTGTAGCACAGATTGCTGAAAAAGAGTGACAGAACACACAGTGTATGGGTACATGAGCAGAACACACAGTCCCAATGGGTACATGAGCATCAGAACTGGACCATATAGCAATGGTATTCCCAAATGGCTGTGACCTCTTTCAGCAGAATGAGGTACCCTGCCACACTGCAGAAATTGTTCAGGAATGGTTAGAGGACCATGACGAGGGCTCAAGGTGTGAACTTGGCGTCCAAATCCCCCAGAACTCAATCCAACTGAGTATCAGTGAGATGTGCTGGATAAACAAGTTAGGTCATGGAGACCCCAGCTCACAACTTACAGGACTTAAAGTATCTGCTGCTAACGTCTTGGTGCCAGATACCATAACACACCTTCAGAGGTCTTTTGGAGTTGTCTTGATGGGTCAGAGCTGTTTGGGTGACACAAAGGGGTCCTACACAATATTAAACAGGTAGTTTTAATGTTATGGATGATCAGTGTATGCTATTTGGCTACTATCTGAATTTTAAAAGTAACCCAATAACTGGCAACATACAGTCATCCAGCATACAGTCTAGCAGTTTGTTTTGACTTATTTTAGATGTATCTGTATTTCAAATGTGTCCATATAGTAAGTGTGTGCCCCACCAATGTGCACACAGAAGAGATAAACTAGTTCACCAGGATTGCCAGGTTTCACCAAAAACTTCACCCAAATGAATCTCAAAAAACACTGAAAAGACCTGATACTATCTCAAAGATTGGGGCATTGGAAACATTGGATACAATAGGTGCACTGGGACTGTACAGTATTTTTAAATTGGCCAAACTTGGCAACCCAGTCCTTAGTGTTCTGATCAAGGGGCAGCATGGTTCTTACTCCAACCGGCCTCTATTAGTGATTGTTGTTATTCAAGTTTTGCACCATTAGGGACAATATTAAGTCTATGAAATTAAACAGGAGAACACAATGCCCCAATCTAGGAAGGCAAACAATTTGGAATATATTATGGAATATCAACAATCCAATTTAAACTGTATGGAATTTTAAATGCAAACATTATTTGTTAAATGGCTAATATTATTATAATGGCTAATATAGGGCTCTGCTTCAGCTGCCCATAAGGACAAGCCAGCATTGTAAACCATGCAGAACTTTTGGCACCTTATAATTGAATGAACAAAAATAATTGCATTAAATGAATAATAAACACAATACTTAAAAATTGCTGGTTATACTCTGCTGAAAAAAATCTGCTTAAACTCTGCTGTTCAAACCTAAGAATATAAAGGAGCTTGAAATGTTCTGCATGAAAGAGACACCCACTCCTTTAGTGTTCCCAGCCTTGATCAAGGAAGGACTTTATCACATATAACTTTAACCAGCAGATGAGTAGCATTGGAATTATAAAAATTTCCTCACCCTTAGAGGCCAAGTTGACTAGTGCATGAGCTTGATGCTCTGATGTATGTTCCCAGATTCCATGGCGAGTAAGTGTCCATGTTGTAACACTGCAAACATATTCACCAACATCTGCAATTCTGGTGTGGAGCAGGCGGAGCTTGAAGGTAGATGGTTCAAATCGGGTTAACATGATGAGACCTGAGTCAATGTGGTCCCTATATTTATCACTGGGAATGACATCCCCATTTTCATTCAGTGAGGCAATAACATCAGTGCTGTCCACCTGATCACCACCAGATGAGTTAGATCCATAGAACCAAGACACACTCAATCGTTTACTCCATAAGTGGGAAATGTTAGACACTTGACACACAAGCTCTGTGGGATCACCTAAGTACTGGGCTATGACTGGAGACCTAAGAGTCACAGTAAGTGCTGGATCTGAAAAAAAATAAGAGAGAAATATTTCAGTGAAAAAAAATCCATACTTAGTATTTAGAGGTGTTATAAATAGAAAAGTAATTGTCTGAAGAGTGAGAATATTTAAATATGTTTAAATAATGAATACATTGACAGAGTTGGTTCATAAAACAATCTGGGAGATGTTTAATATCATGGTACATTCAATGACAATGACAAACAGCAAACTTGTAGAGTTTAATAGGGGTCCAAGCACTGAAAGTGGCCTTTCTTCTTCTTCTTCTTCTTGGTTCTTCTTGCTAGAACCCTGTGGTAATTGTTAGGATGTTTCTTATTATTAGGGATCCAACTCTATTTTTTTAGGATTTTCTATATTTATTATTCTGATTCATCAGACTGTCCAATCAGATTTCAGCAGGCATTTACAAAATCTAGATGCATGCTCAATAATCCAGGTAAATATTTCTCAGAAAGTTGAATCATAATGTTCATCTGGATGCAAGGTTTAGTGTGGAGAAATGTTTCTTCACTTATCCAAGTGACTTCTTCAGTCTCAGCTGGTTGCAAGTATCCCCAAATTTATATACGGCACATTTGCATTACAAACGAAACCAGCACCGTTGCAACAATGGAACTGGTGATCTGTTTCATACGCAAATCACACTGACCATTAATTAAAATGGCCACCTGTGCTATTCACATAGGATTGGTGAATAGCTGCAATCCTGACACTGTAAGATGGTGAAAGATCTCAAAGGTGAGAGATGTCACACTTCATGTGTGTTCCAGTTGCTGACACAGTGGAGGTAATCCATATGAAATTACAGGGCAACCTCACCCTTAGCAAGAGGACTGCACTTAACAGTGACCAGGTGTGTTTGCTCCTGGAACCTTGTCTTCAGTCCACCTACTTCAGATACAGGAGGCAGTATTATAAAGAGAAACATGAATACGCTAAGGGTTTCCCATTTTCACCTATCATTGCCAACCTGTATATGGAGGAAGTGGAAAAGAAGGCACCATGTCCTATTCAGGGACACACCACCTACCTATTGGTTCCGATATGTGGATAACACCTGGGTTAAAATCAAATCTCAAGAAATAACATATTTCACTGGACATATTAACTTGGTGGACAAATACATCAAGGTCACCAGGGAGGTGACATTAACAGGTTAGCCTCCTTAGATTCTGAAATTGCGATCTGAGATGGGGACAATTGAAAGTGGTTGGGTATTGCAAACCAACATATACACTATATTGCCAAAAGTATTCACTCACCCATCCAAATCATTGATTGATTCCAGGTGTTCCAATCACCTCCATGCCCACAGGTGTATAAATTCAAGCACCTAGGCATTCAGACCTGTTTCTACAACATTTGTGAACGAATGGGTCACTCTCAAGAGCTCAGTGAATTCCATAGGATACCACCTGTGCAACAAATCCAACATTTCCTTGCTAGTAAATATTATACAGTCAAATATCAGTGTTATTATAACAAAGTGGAAGTGATTGGGAACATCAGCAACTCAGCCACAAAGTTGTAGGCCCTCTGGATCAGCGGATGCTGAGGCGCATAGTGCACAGAGTTTGCAAACTTTCTGCAGAGTCAATCACTACAGACTTCCAAACTTCATGTGGCCTTCAGATTAGCTCAAGAACAATTCCTAGAGAGCTTCAAGGAATGGATTTCCATGGCCGAGCAGCTGCATCCAAGCCTTATATCACCAAATGCAATGCAAAGCTTTGGATGCAGTGGAATAAAGCACATTGCGTTGGTATAAAGCATGTTGATGGAGCCATCAGTCGCAGCCCCCCTAAACATGTTCCAGTTAGTGTGCTCAAAACAATCCTGAGGAGCAGAGATTTTCACATGCTTTTGAACTGTTTTAGAACATCTGATGAGCGATCTGTATGCTGGAATTAGCATAACGGAGATCCTTGTACGCACCGGGAATGTTTGTGTAAACAATATCCAGTGTGTTCACCCCTCTCGTTGCAAAATCCACATGTTGATGGAATTTTGGGAACACTCTCGAGGTTTGCATGGTTGAAATCTCTGCTGACAACAAATAGTCTATTGGGGTATGTTTTCCATTTCGCTAATAGCCCCAAGCAGTACACAGAGACCTTTCTAAGTGTTAGCACTGGGTGGAATGCAAACTCCAATAATGAACATGGTGGTGAATTCCTGCGATAAAAAAATGGCCTGCATCTAACAGTCACAACCTTAACCAGTGATGAGGAGCACGAAACAAGGCTAGCCAGTCTATCTGAATGTTGACATCTGGAAATTTCTACTATTGAACAATGCTTTGCACATGCACATGTGTAATATAGTCATGCTGATTAATGGTCACTGAACTGTTCTCATTGGACATCTGGAAGGAAGGAGACACAATGACATTTTCACTGAAGATTATTAGCCAATAAAGGTCTTAAACTATCTTGCATTCATAAATGTCCAATCATATAGTTAAGGGCAGAAATAGCTACTGCAGTAATACTGAATATAAAAGACTATGTATTTTCACTGAATTGTTATTACAAACACCCTGCATGAATAAGGCTCTAGATTTATATCTTCTAAGAACAGCAAGATTGCCCTGCACTTATCCCAGGACTCCTATTCATAATACACTATTATGAATAATTCACTCATATTCACTCCTTACCTATTCATAATATGCTAGTAGTGAACATTCTGTCAACACAATCAGCCCTGTTTATTCTTCTAACTATACACTCTAATGATTTCCCTCTATGCCACTATGAATCTGGTTCCTTTCAAGGTTACTTCCTCGTGTAATATCAGGGAGATTTTCCTTACTACCGCTGCCTCAATAGCGCTCTAATTCAAGAGGCACAGACAACCCTAAAACATAACGCATCCACCAACTAGTAGCGAGGCAAAAAAGAGATAGATGGAAAAAAAGAGTGACATATGAAGCACTTAAAACATTGTTAGCCGGACAAATAGAGCAGACAAGATGGATGTTCTTCAGTTGACTTTTGCTAGTTGCTGGGGATAAGAATGTAGTACTCTGGGAACTAAACAATGAATGTGTCAATCAAACTCAAATACTCTCTCCAGACCTGACAACCATTATCAAACCACCAGGCCTATTATTGCAATGTTGCATATTCACTCTGTGCTTTTACTTTGCTCTTCTGGTCTTTAACTTTTTAGTTGTTGTTTCATCCTGGCTATGCAGCAGATATTTCAGCATCAAATATTCAGTATAAAAAGGACAACATTCACAAAGTCAGCATTGTGTGTGGATAAGTTTATGGTGTGAGAAAATTTAAATAAATAAATAATAAAAAAAAGATTACCCCAAGACAAAGAGGCATGATTTATGCCATTTTCTTCAAATTATATATTTAACAGGCTATAAATGTAGAAATAGAAGCTAATTAGTGCATATAGAAAGCAGTAGACATCTATGGAAACTTCTAGAGCTGGGCAAGTTATGATTATAAGTTATTTTATGATTTCAATAAGGTTTAATAGTTGGAGCTTGCAAGATGGGTCATAGCATTTCGGAGGTAGAAGTAAAGTTTGGATTTTCATGTATGAGCATTGCAAGGGTATACCGTGAATACAAGAATTCTGGCGAAACCTTGAACTTACATCAGCAGTGTGACCATAAAAAGACTCTGGTTTAACGTGACCAGCATCCTAATTAAAGGTCCTAAACCACCTAATTGGTATACCAGTTTTTCTGGTACTTGAGTGGTACTTCAAGAAAATTGAAAATACATAAATTGCTTATCTGAGGTTTGCTTCCCTATTTCTAAATGTTTTGTGGGCCACTCTTTGAAAATGAATGGAGGGAAAGCAAGTGATGAGTCATAAGAGTAAAAATCTCTTAAGCTGCTTACAGTTAATAAGCAAAATTGAATTGTGCCGTCGATGCGAATTGTATACCTATGGAGAGAGTGAGCTGCCACTTTCCTGCTAAGTTTTGACCTTGCTGCCGTGCTCAATATTTTTGATTCCATTACCAATTTCCGGTGCCAATACTCTCTTTCCCTTTGTGCCACGCTATACAGTATAAACTTTTAGAACAGTGAGCTGTTGAGGATTATGAATATTAACAGCACCCCCCAAGTGGCCAATTTGAGTGAGACCGCACCAGCTACTATTAGATCCCTGATTGATCAGGTTCCTAGGTCCCTACCATTCTTGATGATAGCTTAATGGGAACCTTCTCAAATACCTTCTAAACTCTGATTGGCTGATGGCTGCCATGTTTTTGAGTAATTAGAGATCATGAAAAATCTACTTACAAGTTAGCACATTGATTCACCCTACCAAATTCCAGCTTGATTGGCCTTACGGTTCTTGAGAAACCGCTATTTGGATTTAAACTAGACCACCTATTTACAATGCCCAACGTGTTTAGAACCTTGTACTGAAGATATATTTCTAGTTTGGATCAAATCTATATGGTCAATAATGATTTACAGTTATTTGAGTCAACTCTTGAAAGTCAACTCTGCCTCTCTAGAATTCATTGACATAGTATTTTATAAAAAAAAAAAATCATTAAACAAAGTTACATTTTTGATACTTATTGAAGTTCACACTCTCCCAAGTAGGTTGACACAATATCGTGAACACTGGCCAAAAATCCCAGGACTATTTCACACAAATGAAAATGAAATTTGTATGTAGCCAAATCGTCCAAAGGCAATTTTCAACAAAAATTCAAAACTTTTCAGTCTTTACTTTTTTTTAAACAAATTTCTTTTTCATTCTATATCACCATTACATTTTATATCTATATTTTGGTTTTAAACTTTAATTTAAAACCAACATAAAAATTCATTTTAATTCCAGGTTGTAATGCAACAAAACAGGAAAAACACCAAGCAAGGTGTATTTCACAAGGCACTGTATCTTTCAGTTAGCTGATATAAACTACTAGTCTGTGGTAACATTCAACCAATGCAACAAGTAAGCCTGAACTCTGAAACGTGATTACACTGAAACATGATGAACATGGTTATTGCTTCTTACATAATAATGAATAATAATGAATCAATGCATATAATGATCAAGTTTCAGAACAGATCCAAGACATTCAATATAAATAAATATATGTGGAATTTTTAGGGAATTCTCACCTGTTGGAATAATCTCCACTTGTACAGGGGTTGCTGTCTTCTCTGCAGCCTGGTACCATTTTCCCCAGGTCTGTTGTATCCATGCCCTCACCCTGCATGAGTAAAGTCCCTTATCAGAAAGCTCAACGCTGTGGATCTCCAGTCTGAAATCACCCTTTCCAACTTGGTTAATGTTAAATATATCTGAAGCTTTTGCCACCACTCCATCTCGACTAAGGTGGGTAAGAATCTGTGTGTCGTTTAGCAGCCATGTCACCTCAAGACTTAAGGCGGCAAGGTCATCTGCAGAAACCAAGCAAGTGAGATTCAAATTGTGTCCTGTGTTTAGGATGGTACTATCCAGGATGTGTACAGTGATGGATTCCGCTATAATCAAATAATAAAAAGACATATGTTAATATTACACTAATCACTGTCTGACAAAAAAAGAAAAAAAAATCCATTCACAGTAATCATAATTAATTTTGCTGGACTTCAAATCATTGATTGTTTGCCAAAGCTTTTAATGTATGTTGTAAAAATAATCAATACACACAGTATAAAAAGTTATGAGCATTCATTTATGAGGTTATTTTTGTTATAAAATAAGATCCACAAATAAATAAATTCACAAATATTTTTTCAAATGCACAACCTCACCAGCCTGTCTTTTGTTAATGTCAATATCAAGTTTATGTATACACATTTTAAAACAACAGCTATTGGCCAAAGTGCTGTACAATCATCATAAGATTGTCCAGTTAGACAGGCACAGACCAGTTTAATAATACACAACTCTCATACTGGGTCAAATGCCAAAGCATAGCAGAATGTTTTAACCTGGGATCTAAAAACAGCCAGTGTATGGACCTGCCTAACAACCACCAGCAACTCAAAAAAGGGCTTCAAGTTAGAAAAAACAAAGTTTGTCTGTTTGTCAAATTCAAAATCCCTATCTATGATCACACCTTGTTTCGTTACAGTAGGAGTTACACTTGCATTCATAGAGCCTAGGCCCTATGTGGGGCATATCACAGGCCCCATTTGGTCCAAAGATTATGATTTCAGTTTTATTCTTGTTAAAATGTAAAAATTTGAGGTCATCCAAATTTCTGCAAGAACTTTGTGGAATTGGCTATTGCAGTAGAAACTGTTGGAATTGTGGCATTTGTGGAACAGCCTGCATTTATTTGCCTGATGTCGACTTGTGCAGTTCAATGCATAAATATGTGTTTTTTCCACTGGGTCTGTGCTAGCAAGTCAAATTTTTAGCTGCTTTTTCTAGCCCCTAGATCGTCAGGAATACTTCTGGATTAATTTTTTTCTCTCTTGGCTGTGGGAGGACAGAAGTGTAGAGAGCAGAGATTATCGCAGGCTAGAATCCAAGTCAAGTCTCAAGTCTCTTATGGTTGTGGCCATGTGCATGCATGAAAATAGATGTGGTGATAAAGTAAAATAAAGATTGTTCATGAGTCCCTCAAATCTCGAGTCTGAGTCGAGTCTTAAGTCAAATCTCAAGTCACTGTGTGTGACTGAAGTACAATTCGAGTCCAAGTCACAAATTGAACTCTCCATCTCTTCTAAAGAGAATATAATATGGAGGACTTAAAGATATAAGTAATTTCATTCATTCATTCATTCATTCATCTTCAGTAAGCATCCTGGTCAGAGAGGCAGTGGATTGCTGTGGTAGATTAACGTAACTCAAGCATTAGCACAAAGTCTCATTACCTGAATGGTTAGATCAGACCCAGTCAACGTGAGAAATGTTTCAGAAATCCATGAATAAGTGCCGGCCATTCTACAAATGCCACGTGATAGACACATGGTGCGATCTACAAACAACAGGGCAAGACAAGGTAAGCATTTCAGAACTATTTATGACCCAAATACTTCTGTGCATTTGTGAATTACAAATATATTTGTGCATTTCCTTTTATTTCATTTCAGGGAATCAGAGATCAAAAAACACTGATGACCAACCAAAGGTGTGCAATTTTTCCAACCATCCATCCATTATCTTAACTGCTAATTCCTATTCCTATTCATGGGAAAGTCAGGAATAATTCTAGACAGAGGGCCAATCCATTGTAGGGCAAATACACACTCATGCACACACTAGGGGCACTTTAGAGACACCAATTAACCTTATATGCATGTCTTTGGGCTGTGGGAGGAAACCGGAGTACCCAGAGTAAACCCACGCAGACACGGGGAGGACATGCAGACTCCACACAGAAAGGACCCAGACCGCGCTACCCACCAAGCCACTGTCACCTGTGTGCAATTTTTTTTCTCAAATCCGCCCTTTTCTATTTAAATTCAGTTTTCTTTTAAGGGTTTATTTAAACTTTTTATCTAATCTTTTTTACAATATCACTGCATTTTCACTGTTTAATAAATTATTCAATTCAAATACTAAAATATAATCATAATATCTGATAATACTGTAGTACTGTCTAGTACAGGGGTGTCAACTAAATCCACAAAGAGCCGGTGTGGGTGCAGGTTTTTTATTCCAGCCAAGCAGAAGACACACCTCATTCCACCTGTTTTAATCAATGGATCTACTCAATGGATCATGACTTGCAGTAGTGTGTGGCTTCTGCTTGGTTGGAAAGAAATCCTTAACACACCGGCCCTTCATGGAGTTAGTTTGACACCCCTGGTCTAGTACAGTCTCATTATACTGAAGGTTCTATGGGTGTCTTTTACAGCCTCACAGTCTCTTTGCAGTACGTCTCTAGTTGTAATTAAATGCTGTGTGGAAAGTCTACATAGCAACCCAGGAATAGTATCCCTGGTAACAAAAGATAAACAGTTGGGCTTGTGAGAAAAGTCACAGACACTTAATAGTGCAAAAAGTGTAAAAGGGAAACAAAGACATAGATCTTAAATATTTTGCGTAGTGTAGTTGTAGTACCTGCAGTTGCTTCTGGTACAAAATAATAAAACAGTCAGGTCGGCAGTCTTACCCATGATTGCGGTTTTGAGTAATGAACCAGGCTGGGAGTTTTTAAAAGCCTCAGGA
>JAOVVG010000028.1:2850762-2863362 GCA_028566375.1 Leptodoras nelsoni
AGACCGCCCCACCCGGAGATCGAACCCGGGACCTTCTTGCTGTGAGGCGACAGTGCTACCCACCGAGCCACCGTGTCGCCTTGTTCAGACAATCAACTGGTCTAAAATATTTAAGTTGTTTACATACACAGATAAACATGCAAAGCCTCTAACTGTACTGAATAATTAAATGCAAGTAAATATGTTTACCTTATGGAAATCAAACTCATGGTCCATTTGATCCATGTGGGAATCAAGCTGCGAGTTTCTCAGGGCTTTTAAACAATGGAAACAAGGTTTTAGCTGTATGTGTTTACAGTAACCTGGAAGCATATGCTATAGTGTTATTATATAAAAGTACTCTGCAGTTTAAACTCACTTAGTTCAGAGATGCCTTCACATTTCATCATGGTGGAGTTGCTGCTGGAGTTGGTGTCCTCTGTTATCTTTGGGAGATTCTGTGCTGCATAATTACTGTCCCACTGCACGCAGCCAACATGGCAGTAAAAAAAAGAAAAACAAAAAAAAACAATGAATGAATAATAACATGTAAAAATTTAAAATGCTATACTAAGATTAACCTATAAACAGATCTAGGACATTCAATAAAGCACAAATCTTACCAGTTTTCTGCTGGTGTCTTTCATGGCTGCATCTTTCACTTCAAGTGCCACTTTCTCAAATTGGTTTATACTCATGCCAGACTCCATATCATATTTAACAGCATCCTCATTCAAATGAACCCCTATGACTTCTTCTTCTTTGTCTTTGCTCATATAGCTGACTAAAGTACCTGACAAATCTAGTTCAGGAAGCTCTTCATCAATGAGATCGGTTTCGTGGCTGCCGTTTTGCACGTCAGCATTGAGACATGTCTGCAGTTGAAGATCCTGAAGGCAGTTAGGGCTTTTGGACTCCGTGTGGTTTGGACTCACTGATCTTGCTCGTGGTGGAAATTTTGGCACGATGCCACCAACTGACAGTCTTGCCATCAGAGAGTTCTTGAGGTTAAATGGTGTGGTGCCCTCATTATGAGCCGAGTTCATTTTGTTTTCAAGGAGCCGAGTTTCCTTGGAAGGTTGTAAAGAGTCTCTTTCGGGTTGTTTTTCAACTGGAGACTCCATTGCGTAGCTAAATTGAGGGGCTGTAACATTTCCAGCCTCACTAATATACTGTGAAATGTTTTGAAGTTTCGCTTGTAGGTCAGCTAGACTCCTTCGTCGGGACTGAACAGAGCTTGAGTGTTCTTTTTTCAAGGTGTCAATATTAGAATCAAACACATGACCTTCTTTTTCGGCACATGTTGACATGGTTTTATTGTTTATTAGCAATGTATGGTTCATTTCTTCAAATCCATTTTTGTTAGTGGGTACAGACACAGACTCCACAACTTCTTTTGCCATTTCTTCCTCATGAAATGCAACACAGCACTGCTCCTCTAAGGGCACTGTAAAAGCTCTAGTCATTTCCATATTACAGTCTTCCTTAGAGGATTCTACATATTTGACAGTTGATGTAACTGGCACATCTTCATTCACATTGTTAGAAAATGAAGGTTTATAGATTTTCTGGTCAGTTTTTGTGTCAACTGTCTGATCTCTGACCAAGTCCATGCCAGCTACATCTGATATTTCCTCACTGTGTTTGTCGACAAGATTTCCACCATCCAAATCCATTACTGACATTGAAGATTTGCAATCTACAGCTTGTGAGGCAAGATTTTCAAGGATTGCTCCAGTCCTCTTCAATTTGTCTATGGTGGGTCTAGAAGAGAAGACGCATTGTGTGCTTTGCGCCTTGTTTGAAGGACTTGTTACAAAGGAGTTTTTTGAATCAATGGTAATAGTCTTGCATCCTGTCAGGTCCATGTCATGTATAACGGGTATGTCAGAAGCAGTGTCCTGCTGAATTTCCATGGAGTCAGACAGATCCTGGTGAAGATACCTCTGTGCTGGAGGTACCACAGTGTTTGAATATCTCTTCAGTTCCATCTGCGCAATGTGTTCATGGGTCATACCTTTATTTTCAAAAGATGGTGGCACAAGTGACAAACGTTTCCTTGATTTGTCTGGTGCTTTGTAGTCATCACAGCTTTTGGTCTCTAGGACAACTGTCTGACATTGTGTAATGTCCATATCATCACATACTGTAGGACATGTCTTTTCCAGATCATTACTTACTGTATGGCACTGTGTCATATCCATATCCATATCATCTACCATGTGAGAGTGTGAAAGTTCATTTTTAAAATTATCAGCGCTTTTCACTTCTGCAAAGACTGATGGCGGAAGCATGAAGGTCGCCTGTGGTTTTGACATCATTACATTTGTCGTTGAAATACGTTTTGAGTCCATGGTCATATTACTGCATCCTGGTAATAGAGAGTCATCTATATTAGGAGACAAAACCCCAGCTGAAGTTTGGCAGGTCAATTCCATAAAGTCACTCTGATCATTGGGAACTACAGTACGTCTTGCCAGAATCGTGTTTCTTTTCCACTCTCCAGTTTCGCTGGCTACAAGGACACCTGGAGTCATATTTCCTGTCCGTGTTTCATTCATCATTATTCTGTCAGCAGTGGCAGTAGTGGAAGACACAACAGGCAAAACATTACTCGATTTGGAAAAATGTTCTCCACCATATTTGGTCTCAAGGACAACAGTTTGTGATTGTGTTACTTCCATATCATCAGAATCAGCCACTGGCGCAAAGGAGACGTTACTGTGAAAGACGTCATCTCTGTTTGGTTCAGGAAACTGCTCTTCATCTTGAACATATTCACTCAAAGCTTCCGTCATAATCATTTCACTGCTGTCATCGCAGACAAATTTACATTTCTTTTGATTCACAAAGGACATGCTGTTATTTGCATGCTGCGATTGCATCCCTTTAATGTTGATGGTAGCAGTTTGACCATGAGTGAGCTCCATATCGTCTAAATCATTTGCAGAGGACCTTCTATTAGTGCTTCTAATATGTCCACCTAAAGAATAAGGAAAATGCTGAAAAGCCTCCTGTTCTTCAATTAGAACAGTGTGACTATTTGTCATGTCCATGTGGTCCCTCTCAACGTGTGCAAGCTTGGTCAAACGAGCTGGTAGAACATTTTCCTTGTCCATTTTTGCATTGTTTGTATTTTCCAAAGTGAATGGACCATTATTTTTCTTTGGAAATGAAGCTGCAGAATTTCGGGCACTTGTCTTTGATAAACTAGCAAGAAAGTCGTTGAATTCTGAATGCATCACATCTTTTTCCACGGTGCCATAGGATTTACATGGCATAGCATTCTGACGTTCATCAGCATTGGACAAGTTCAAGGTAAATTCTGGATTAAATTCGTTCTCTGTGTCGATTGTAATAGTTTGACTGTAAGTCATGTCCATGTGCCCAGTGTTCTCCCCAAGTAACACTGTTCTGTCTACAGAGTCAACTGGTAAAACTGGTTCAGAGAAGAAATGGTCCTATTAGAAAGATAAACACAGAAGGAGAAAAAAGCTATAGTAATAAAGAAACATTAGTATGTTGAGAAACATTAGTATTTGTTTCTCAAATACTGCAACAGTAAAGCATTCAAGCTATTGCTGCCAAGATTGACAGTTTGCATCCTGACGGAGCCAAAGTCAAACACGATCAGTCAAATCACTCCACTGTCAATTAGAGCAAAACTAGCCAAATATGGGCAAATGTAAGATCATGGAAGAAGGCAGATGGCTCTCTGCTTGTTAGCTGTAATGGAGAACTTGTGCCATGAATTGACAATGACCAAACTGAGAGAAAATGGGGTAAAAAAAGAAAAAGAAAAAAAAAGAAAGTGGCATCACAAATGGTTTCCATTAGATGGATTTGTTTATGAGTATCAATTAATCACAAGAGTTGGATGCCCAGCCCAGCTGTAGGAAAGTGCACCATCCACAAGGACATGTCGGGGTGCCTGCAGGCTATGAATGATTTTGCTCTTTGCTCACTGTGAATTAGCTGCATGCTTGAATGCTATAAAGTTTATTTTTTAAAAACTTCTCAACTGCAGACAAAAAGGCACAAGACATGACATTTCAGAACCACATTAAACCTTGAGGCGGATCGGCTACAACAGAAGATTACACTGGGTTTTGTGCCTGTCTGTCATGAACAGGAATCTGGAGCTACACTGAGTAGAGCTCACAAAATTGTGCCGTATAGTTTTGCTGAATATAATGTTATTGAAAATATTCAGATATTCAGTTAGGAAATGTTGGGAACTTACCTTTTTTAGTGCAAAATGGATGGGTGTGGTTAGCATGGAGTCCAATCCTGAAATTACAAATGTGGGTAAGGGGAGGCAGGGTCATCTCAGAGTCATGATATAAAACTAAATAACTTTGTACCAACCCAATTACCAGAAAAGTTGGGATACTTTCTAAAAATGCAATAAAAACTTAAGTCTGTCTTTTGTTAATTCACTTGAAGCTTTATGTAACAGACAAAGGGTCAAAGAAAATATTTTCAGTGGTTTAAATCATGAACTTAACTCTAATTGTTAAATATAAACAAATAGAAATTGATGCCTACAACACAGTCGAAAAAAAGCTGGGACAGAGGCAAACTAAGACTGAAAAGGTTATACAAGTAACACTGTTCTGGTTCCACATTTAGCAGTTACTGGTAACAGGTCAAGACCCGATTATAAAAGGGGCATCCACCAAGGCTTACTCATCGCAAGCTTGGTTCTTGGTTCACCACTTCATGAAAGACTTGTCAGTCAGTTCAAATACAAATATCAAGTAAAGCTTCAGGGAGTCAGGGGGAATCTCATTGTGTAAAGGCCAAGGCGGAAACCGCTGCTGAGCGTATGTGACCATTGAGCCCTGAGATGGTCTAGTTTGAGAAACCATTATGCTACCGTGATGGACATAGCCACATGGGCTCAGGACTTTGGTACTTTGGAAATCACTGTCACTTAACACAGTCCAACGCTGCATCAAGAAATGCAAGGGGAAACTGTAT
The DNA here is from genome assembly GCA_028566375.1 of Leptodoras nelsoni. Taxonomy (NCBI): domain Eukaryota; kingdom Metazoa; phylum Chordata; class Actinopteri; order Siluriformes; family Doradidae; genus Leptodoras; species Leptodoras nelsoni. Next base: position 2,855,725 of record JAOVVG010000028.1, read on the forward strand.
TTTGCAAAGAGGAAGCCAGATATTAATTTTGTGCAGACATGCTGGTGAGTTCTCTGGGCCCAAAGTCATTTGAGATGGACCTAAAGACAATGGAAACGTCTTTCATGGTCAGACGAGTCCAGATTTCAGCTTGTTTTTGGAAAAAAATTACGTCAGATTCTACGTACCAAAGATAAAAAAGACCATACAGACTGTTACTAATGAAAAGTGCAAAGCACCAGCACCTGTGATGACATGGGGGTGCATCAGTGTCCACGGCATGGGGGATCTGCACATATATGTGATGATACCATTGATGTGGAGGCTTATATTGGTATTTTGGAGAAACATATGCTGCCATAAAGATGACATGAAGGAACTCCATGTCTATTTCAGCAGGATAATGCCAGGCCTCATTCTGCAGGAGTTACAACAGTGTTGTTTGACAGGCCTGCCTGCAGTCCAGATCTGTCTCCTATTGAAAACGTATGGAGCATCATGAAGAGGAGAATCAGACAACAGTGACCATGGACTGTTGGGCAGCTCAAGTCATGTATACAGCAATAATGGACAAAAGATCCACTTGCAAAGTTGCAACAATTAGCAAATTCCCAAATGATTAAAAAGGATAATTAAAAGAAAAGGTGAGGACCCAGAGACCCATAAATTAATTGTTCATCATTGAAAATCTTTTTTTGTCCTGTTGTCTGTTAAATAAAGCTGAGTAAATTAACAAATTACAGATGTAAGTTTGCATTTTGAGCAAGTGCCCCAACATTTCTTGAAACAGGGTTCATAGATTTAGGTTAATTAGGCTTGTAAGACAGCAATGAGTGTACAAAACGCACGTTACAGACATGTGTTCCCAACTAGTTTTAATAGTCACTATGTAGTTTTTAGCACATGGACTGTCAGTAGTTTTCTAAGAGATTGTAGCCTACATGTTACATGATTACTTCAACACACAGTGGCATAACCACTCAACCTGCAAATAAAGCAAATATTTACCATACATGTTCAGCTGTAACAAATTTATAAGCTAAAATTCTAGGGGCCATTTATTTGAGCTGATGTAGGAAATGAGAGTAATGGCACATATGACGGCCATTGTTATTTCGTATTCTTCTACAGAGAACTGCCATCATTGCTAATGGAAAAATTCTAGCAGACAAACATTTTACAGTATAGCATATTAAGCATATTTTACCATACCATATATATATTAAGACTGTACATCAATGAATAAAAGTAACAAATTAATCACAAGATACCCTGATGAATCTCAATTAATTACAATTTAAAACCTTTTTTTGGCTGATGTGTCACTTTAACTTTAAATGAAACAACAATATGATGCAGTGATTCTTTCCCCCCTGGTTCTCCCAGTTCTGTCCTGTTGTTGGGAACGCACTTCTGTGAAGTACCTCTGCTCTGTTTTCACAGTTAATGCAAATGACCCAAGATCCCAATGATTATTGATTAAATATGTTGTTACACCCAGATATTTGGAGTTACTAACAGACGTCCAGTGGTCTCGTCATTTCAAAATACTGTGCTTAAATGAACACATCCTCTTTATCAGATTTATCCAAGGTGAACTTTGCTCGGTTAGCAGTGGTTTGATCAACGCTAGCAGGGTTTGTGGAAGTACCTTAAACTTCTTGTAATTCAGTGAAAGGTACATTCTTTGCAACAGGGCATACATACAATTATATTTCTATCAAACATTCCATCAGCTTTTGGCTTATATTTGAACAATCCTTTCAGGGCCCATTAGAGCATGGCTGCTTCTAACAGAGTCCATCCCTAAAGCAGCACTTGTGCGATGTGACTGGTCAGAGGTTGAGATAGATTAACAGCCCTTACAAAGGTTTCCTATTTTATTAACTGTAATGATTGTTTTATGATGCTTATGCAGCTTATTGAAGCTTGGCTCTGTGAAAGGCACTATAAAAATGTAAAAACTTATAGCTATCGATACATCGATACACAGGTATTTTATCAGTACACAAGCTAAACCTTCGAAAACAGGTGAACTGGACATACAAAATTACCCCATGACCAAGTTGCATGTCTTTGGAAATCGAGGTAGCTGGAGTAAACTGCTATACAGACATGGGGAGGACATACAGACACAGACCACTCCCACCTCGGGATTGAACCCAGGACCTTCTTCCTGTGAGGCAACAGTGCGGGGCAATTGTGATGTTAAATCAATAATACTTACCCATATATTCAGGCTTCTCACTGGCATCAAAACACTGCATCCTGATAAAAAAAAAAAAAAAGCAACATAAATTTCAGGGCAATAATAGCATAAAAGGTGAGACATCTAAACTATAATTAGGTTGTTAGGTGGGTTTAGAGGATAACTATATCTCAAGAACTGGGTTATGGTAGGGACGAGGATATAAGTGACAAACTTATTCTGATCAAAAATCACAAACTTCCTTTTGATCACAAAGCAAAACTATCATTACACAATGTCACATATTTGGGGTAGAGTTCAAACCAGTTCACTACGTTACTGCCAGAGTGAGATGAAAATAGACTACTATATAGCAAAAAATAGGGCCAAACAACTTGTCTGCTGCTCCCGAGTGGCGCAACGTCAACACGTTCGCCCTATCATCCGGAGATCTTGAGGAGGGCATAATAACTTACTTCTCGTTCTGTCCATCATTGGCTCCTGTTGAATGCAAATAAAAAGGAAATTGAAACTTATTCCAGGATTTTTTTTAATGAATCACTTAATATTGGATAAACAAGATAATTGTGGCAGAGGGGGTGTAGATGAACGTCAGCTCTGGCAGAGAGAGTAAATCTACATCATAAAACTCATAGAAGGTTCCTTAGAAGGGCTTAAAGTTATGTATATACAACCTCAAGGTGATTCTACAAGCTATTGGTTCGTGGGTGCACTAATGTTTTGCACACATGGCTTCTCCATTTTGACTTAATTTAGTTAAATGAATGCTGACAGGGTGGAATCTGTCACATGGTGTTCATCTGAAGTTTTATTTACCTATTTTTAAGACCGTCTAAGACCAGATGTTTCTGTCCTAATATGTGAAACTGTAGAATTCAGAGGTTGTACTTTGTTTTTCACATGACTGTATATATCCTCTTAACCATGAAGGTCTGATTGGTGGAGTTCCGCTTATTTACTGATGAATCACTGGACACTGGATATAATTTTGTTCCAATACAAATTGTCAAGTTATTGTACAGACAGGAATGACCCAACTGAAATCAATTAGAGGCTTTTTCCTTTAACCAAAAGAAACAGATACTCACCAAGTGTCAAATTTTGAATAGGGGCCAATACGGGATCAGCCTTCACGTCTCTAAAAATGAAAATATTCACACATTATTATTCGTTTTATTTTCTCAACGTGTTGGGATTAAACGTGAGTGTAGATCAACGTACTTTGGGAAGACGTGAATATTATTTGTAGTGGCAAAACTGACTCTCCGTGAACTCCGCCGTTTTTCGCTTGGCCTAGTTTCTTCCTGGGGGATATAGGAGGGTCAAGTGTCAATAGGCTAAAACAAATATACAGTATATATGCAGAACAGAACAGCTTTAGTAAGATTACATCATAATCACCTTGTTTTCATCCTGATCATGTCTGAACATTTTCATAGATGGCCGAGGAGCTTTAAGAATCTGTTTTGGGCAAAGTCACAGTTAGCAATTACGGTTGTGTATGCACGTTTGCATCATTATCCTTTGGAGGACATTTCATTGACAATTATTAATCCTATGGAACTATACCACTTAATTTAACCCTAATCTTGCACAAGGGAAACATTTGGGTTTTTTCTTTTTAGTATTTTAAGCAAATGCTGTAAAACAAAAAGAATACTTTTCCAAAATATTCCTACAAGAACAACCACACGAAGACATTTGTTCTCCCCCAAGGTGTAAGAACAGCCTGACTGCCCCACACCCACACTTTTAAAAAGTGCACATCTGATTGGTCGTATTAGCACTTTAGTACAGGACCTATGCAGGCTACCAGTCTGAGTCAGATTAAGAAGCACTTCACACAGCAGACAGCTCTGCTCCATTTTCTCTGGATAAAAGGTTCCCTGCTGGCAAAATAAATCAATCCTGTCTCACATTTTGCGCTCGTTTATGCTTCAGCTTCACTAACAAGCACACAATACTATGTCGGATAGATCTTGGCATATGGTAGACATTGCATCCTTGATCCATCAGTATAATGACCTTGAGTGTGACATTGCTCTTATACAACTGTTCTACAAGTGCCATTTATCGGTTAACAGTAATAAGTGACAACAGATTAAGATTTGTTTGTTTATTTAATCAATTATTTAGCTCCAACAATACAAATACTTCCAGGACTAGACTTATTCCAAGCAACACACATTTTTACACATATCTGTGTAGATCTGCATATTTCAGCAGAAATAAATTCACAATAAATGAAATAATAAAGTAATAAACGTAAATTGAATGTTATTTGCATAAACATTCATCTTTGCAGTAAAATCCATCCATGATCATTAAAGTAGCCTAATTAATGGTAAAGCAGAGTGATGTATGTTATGTTATACTCTCAGCAATCACAGAATGCCTCATGTCCAATCAGATTGCTTGGTCAGAACCAACTATGGTATAAAAAGAATTAAGCTGTGTAATAGAGCATGGTTGAGTTAGCAAATGTACATACTGTGATGTTAGTCATTTGAAGAAAACAGTATTTATTAAGATAATAATGCTGTTTTGAGGCATATAATATACAGTATACACTGATCAGCCATAACTGCCTCCTTGTATCTACACTCTTTGTTCATTTTTTGAGTGCACCTGTTAGAGACTATAGAGATAGAGACTGTAGCCCATCTGTTTTTCTGTAGACTTTGTTAACCCCCTTTTTTCCCTGTTCTTCAGTGGTCTTTGATTTCACATAGCATACTAGCATCATTTTCATAGAACGTTAGTTAGTTGGGAGAGAAGCGTTACCCGTTCCGAGACTGCACCACACACTGAGAGAATCATGGGTGACAGTTGGGTAGGTCAGTGCCCTTTGTCTCCAAAGTGGATTCTGGCTCAAACATGTATGGATATACAAGTTCAATAAAGCTGCTAGGTGGTGCACTGTTTTTCAGGATGTAGTGGTATAGTTTCGGTGCCTTCAGCCCTTCAGCAATAAGCACTTCCTGTGCATTGTATCCATCCTTTCCGTCTGATTCGCCATTTGTACATTTGTTACAGTACCAGTTAAAGTATTTCACATCCTGTAAATTTGTGTTGCCTGTCTCAGCCACTGCAGGAAACATTGGTTTTTATTTCTCATATACTGACTTATTTGTGACAGCCCACCACAACACACCACTCGGCAACATTTACTGCCCCCTAGCCCTACTGATCTTTATGTTACTATTTAAAACGGGTAAAATCGTACTTCATTGTAGCGTTGCACACAGCACACTGATTCGCACACTTCCCTCCTTGGCCCATTCTCTCTTTCTCCTATGCTCCTTCACACATGAGCATGTTTGTGGAAAATAATTGCTTAATTGTTTATATCCCACAAAGCAGCTGTTTGCAGTGGAGCGCCTTATATACAGCGTTATTCAATAATTAAGGAAAGTGTGGTTGCTTTCTTAAATTAAGATAATTAAAAGGTCAGAAATGTGTTTACATGTTCAGTATTGATCAATGATGGATCTTCATAAAGTGCAAAGAGTGGCATTCATTCAAATGTAAATACTTTGAAATCATTAATGCCAATAAAATGGACTAAATTTGATCAATATTGAATATTTAAATAGTTTTCTACAGGAAATGCCTGAAAAGATCCTAACCCTATCACTGGTGCCAAGTACCTACCGATGAAAGTCTTCTTTTAGACGGTCTGTCTCGGTCATGCCTACAAACAAAAACAACACAATCAGCGGTAACAAGACAGATTTCCATTTGCGTAACATTCTCTATTTAAAGGGGATTGAAATGGTTTAAACCGACTTGAAATATGTTGATTAACAGACACTTCTTGTAGTTGATAGATACTTTTATTTTACTTCATGGAGGTGTGTTTTATTAGAATGAAATACAGAAGAGCAAAATTGATTATATCATTATGCTGGTGTGCAAGAACAGAGCTGGTCAATGACAACAATTAACCTGCTGTCACAGTTGTGATTATGGGGTTGTGACTATTGCTCAAGACCCTTTCTGTAAGTGCAGTGCTGCATACTTGCTGTGGATACATGAATATGTGAAAAGGTTTTAAAAATCACACTGATTTAAAAATTCATTCTAATGGTTAGAAATACCCTGGACAGCATGTATAATGTTCATTCATGTTTCTTCCACTTTTCCTGGTGTGGGTTACGGTTGCTGAGAAGCTTGGCCCAGACTTTTCTATACTCATTCAAAGATTCCAGCTCATCCTGGAATATCCCCAGACATTAACATGTGGAGACATGTGTATCTCTCTCCAAACAGCTCTAAATAAATATACTTATATCTCTAAAACCGCTCTAGAGGAAGCTGTCTAGGGATCGTCGCATTCAGAAGGAGCACCGGCTCTATGCTGAGCTTCTCCCAAATCATCAAGCCCCTCATACCATCACGGAGAGTAACCCTACCAACCCTGTGGAGGAACCACATTCATGATCATGACTTTATACTTTCAGTCACTCAACACAACTCATGACTAAAGATGAGGTAACAGATTGATGTAGATTGATGGGTAAATGAAGAGCTTCATCTATAAAACTGATTAATGGTACAGTGTACCACAAAAATGAGTACTTTTTTTTTTAAGTATACCTTTTCATGGGACATAGGACCTTACAAAGAATAATATCCAATCCTGGCTACATCTCACAAAAACCTATATCAAGTCTGCCAAAGGCATGTGGGAAAATGTCTTATGGTCTGATGAGACCAAGGTTGAACTTCCTGTCCATAATTCCAAAACACTGTGCATCACCAGAAGAACACCAGCCACACAGTGAAGCATGGGGTGGCAGCATTGAGCTTTGGGGCTGAAGATAAAGAGTAATGTCACATTTCAGCACAACAAGGACCCAAAGCACATCTCCATGTCAACAAAAGAACGGCTTCTCCAGAAGATGATGGATGTTTCGTAACGGCCCAGCCAGAGCCCATGACCTACACAACCTTCCCTGTTGCAAGTTACACTGTAAAGACTGGGTAAGGGATTTGGAGTGTCCACACTAGACGATAAGAAAAAGCATATCCTAAATGCATATGCAAATGGAGTGAGTGAGACGTGTCACTTGTGCTTGCACACAGTGAAATGCAACCTCCGCATTTAACCCATCCGTGCAGTGAGACACACTAGTGCAGCGGTCCCCAACCACCGGGTCACGACCCGGTACCGGGCCGTGGGCCATTAGGTACCAGGCTGCACAGAACGTTTGAACTTTTCTTTTTTTTATTGATTATTAGTCTAAATGTTGATGTTTTATTTTGAAAAGTGATTTCTGTGCGGAATGACACACACGCATACTTGCGTAACCAGCCTTTACCCCAAAAGATAGCAAAAATGAGTGAAAAACAAACATCTTTGGAAAGGGAAAAAGGCCCAATGAGGAGACAGAAGAAGAGCCTACGACTTCCAAGAAAACGAAATCTGCATTTAAAAGACAATATCA
>JAOVVG010000028.1:2925181-2942048 GCA_028566375.1 Leptodoras nelsoni
ATTTTATTTTACTTCATGTAAGGTGACCTTGAGTGTCAGAAAGGCGCCGTCAAATAAAATGTATTATTATTATTATTATTATTATTATTATATAAAATATTCGTACATAATTTTCTTACATAATTTGTTCAAGCATTTAAACAAGAAATTTGCTGTTCATGGAAAAAAAAATAGTAAAAAGGCAAATGACAGGCAATTAATCAGCATTTAACAGTACAGAGAACTGTCCAAAATGCAAAGTAAAAAACCTGAATAGAGATGGTAATCATTTACATAGAAATGCTTTAAATGATACATTTCCTTTATTACCACATTAAATGATCTTCCTTTATTTCCTTAAGCCTTTGTGACTCTTTTCAAACTATCTCTTGTTTCTCCTTCACTAATATGTCCTCTGACAAGATAATAGCAATGTTCTATCCATTTCTGTCAGTGTAAATATAGAGTCACAAAGGTTTCTTCTCCCCCTCTCCAAAACACACAAACACACAGACACACAGTTGTGTCATGCTATACCTCTGAAGACCATTCATTGACATAATTTAAATGTTTTTTTTTAAACTTTAACAAAAACATATTGTCCATATGGGGACCAGCAAAACGTCCCCACGAGTTTAAAAATATCAAATATTCCTATTCATTTGGTCCCCACAAAGATATGAAAGACACACACACACACACACAGTACTGATCAGATAAGTGCCCTATATTTTAATGGTGCCTAAATGGGGGTTTGAGCATTGCAATTGAAGACTGGCAGTTTGTGTGTGGGCAGTTTCTACTAACTTGGTTTTATAAGAAAGGTCACAGACAAAAGCCTGAATGATCAGATTTCACCAGAAGTGTGAAATCTTTGAAAATAACTTTAAATTTTGATCTACAATATTCACACACACAAACACAAATACTTATTCAAAGCTAAGATCCTTACATCATGTATAATCATATATATTATGTTTAGAATAATGAACTTAATTCTAATAGTTAAATATAAACACATTTAGAAATTGATGCATGCAACACACTGAAAAAAAAAGTTTGGACAGAGGCATGTTTACCACTGGAATCACTTTTGCTTTTTAATTATACTTTTTAATTATTTGGAAATTGAAGATACTAATTATTACAGCTTTGCAAATGGAATTTTTGCCCATTCTTTCTGTGTACAAGACTTGAGCTGCTCAACAATCCAATAATACATTTTTATACAGTTTAACACTGCTAATTGTGGAACCTTCCAGAACAGTGTTACTTGTAGAACCTTTTCTTATTTTGCTTCTGCCCCAACAGCTATTAAAGTCTGTTGTGGTTTACAACCTGAGGTTATATGATTGTTTATATGGTATTTGGGTGTTTATGTTTGTTTATTATATATGGGTAAAGGCCACACATTTATTATTTTTTATTACTAATGGTGCTGTTTTGACAAGCTGTGTTTTGTACCCAAGGGAGAGAGAGGCATTTCACTTGTCTCTTGGATATTCCACAACATTAAATCTAAAGATAAACTGATGTATTGTACATTAATAAATAAAACATTTTAACAGGAGATGTCATTGAATATCAAATGAATAGGAAAATGATGTAAATCATATAATATTTCTAATATATAATATGTGTGAGGGATTACTCCGAGGTGGTGACTTGGAAGCAAACGCAGAGTTTTATTGTACAGATCTTAAAACAAACTAAAGTTCAGCACAGAGCAGGAGCAAAAATTAAACTAAGGGCAAAGGCAAAACACAAACTACGCCGTACGAGTAAAGTAAGTCTGAGCTCCGAAAACAGCGTCAGTCCAACTCCACACTCTGGCTTGGAATCTGTGCACAAAAACCAAACAAACACAAAAGGCATTAGATAACTGAGACAGGTCAAACTGGAGTCAGATTAGTTCAACACACGAGAAGACAAGCTCTAGTGATAAACTGGAATCCTACAACAAGGAAAGATCACTTAGCTTCGTACGGAATCTCGTCCTGAGTATAGCCATTAACCCGCAGGGAAGCCCAGCCAGAAGGCACCCTAAATAAGGAGGAAGAGCCAATGAGGGCTCTCCTCCCAAATAGGGCGCAGGTGGATGTGATCTGGCTGAGCTACCTGCGGGTGACACCGGAAGTAGGTCTCCCTCTGCCTCTGCGGGAGTCTGTCGCTAAGGTCAAGTGGCGGCCCCTAGTGTCCGCTGATGTAACAATATGGCAGTCAAGCACATTGGGAGACTTTGGATCAAAATATTGGTACTCTCTGTGACTGATATGATGCAGCATATGTGCATCACTTGCAAGACATAGTATAGAACAAATGCCCAGGACCAATATCTCTGACTGTTGCTTATCAGTAAATATTATTGTCTTCTCTGTCCATTGCTGTAATCTTATCCTTGATGTGATGATTTCACAGAAAAAAATCCTGGGCAGAGACTTTTTCGACATGGTGTGTGGACAACTTAACCTTCTTGAGAAAGAGTACTTTGGACTGGAATTCCGTCATCATAATGGCAACTATGTGAGTCATGGGTTTATTTTTTTTTTTAGAATTAATTTAGTAACTCTTTTGTAAAGGTCAATTTTTTTTAGCCTTACTATCACTACCAAACAGTTCTATGATCCAAGACATGTACAATGGCCTCTATTCATCAATGTTTTCAGATATGGAGGCAAATGTCCTACTTTTTCTTATTTCCTTGAAGTAGGACAGAATAACAAAAACACTGAGATGTAGTTGAACAATATCTTGTAGAAAAGGCATAAATTATATGTTCTCAAAAAGACAATTCAAATTCTGACAAATTTTTGTCTTTTAGGTGTGGCTAGAACTTTTGAAGCCACTGGCAAAACAAATTAAAAGTAAGTATGTGGTATGGTTTATGTGTGTTTGTGGGCTCACACACCAAAAAGTAAAATAAGTAAATAAAGAATAACATATTGGACACATATTGTTTTTTCCTTGTTAGACACCAGTGAGCTGGCTTTCCGCTTTATTGTGAAGTTTTTCCCACCAGACCCAGGCAAGCTGCAAAAAAGCTTGACCAGGTAAGGCCTGAACAGCTAACAGAGCTCCATTCCCAGTGCACTTAATATAGAACAAAAAACTGCATGTTTAAAGTCTGTATGCTGTAGGGTGTACACCTCTAGCACATTTAATTATTTCTCTGCTCAGTGACACCTCTATCAATCTCTAGTTGATTACCAGGTTTAGTAGGTGTACACAAGCACAGGAAAATCATCAACCTTTGCTGGACCCTGGTCCACCAGGACTGGAGTTGTGCACCTCTCTTATTATTGGCTTTGGTTTATGTCTATGTGTCCATGTCTACACATACAACAGCAGCCATAATGGTACACAGAGATGGGAAACAGCAATAAGTTAGTCTTCTATTGTTTGTGTTCATGGACGTATGATACTGAAGTATATAGATGTTCTTTTTATCATTTTTTATCATGTCTGTTTATTATTATCACTCATGCTATCTAGAAAATTATGTGTTTCATCCCAAATCAGATATTTCACATGTAGAGGTACATGTTTTCTTCTTCATCCCTGTAACTCAGGGGTGTCCAATCTTATCCACGAAGGGCCGGTGTGGGTGCAGGTTTTCTTTCCAACTAAGCAGAAGCCACACACTATTGAAAGCCAAGATCCATTCATTAGATCCATTGATTAAAAACAGGTGTAATAAGGTCTGGCTTCTGCTTGGTTGGAAAGAAAACCTACACCCACACTGGCCCTTCATGGATAAGATAGCAGACCCCTGCTGTAACTGTACCACTTCTTGAAGTAAGTCTAAAACAATCTTTGTAATGCAAGCAAAGAGACAAGATAGCTTTTGTTTAGATTTTTAAAGTTTGTTTACTTAAAAACACAAAATTACAGTATTGAATGCATGATAAAATAAACTGTGTTGTTTTCAGTTTGAATCTGACTCCAGACTAATTAAAATATGATCAAAATAAAATATGCCCAATCAGGCCTCCCGTTAAACAGTGACATCATACAAATCAGATACATACATCTATTCAAAAGACCAAAAATACAGAAATGTTTTATCATTTATACATGACTAATTTATGAATTTTAGTCTAATCCAAAACTCAGAAATCGTAATGGAATTATAATGACCAATTTTTTTATTCTTTTAAATGAAATTATTATTAATCAACTACAAACCCCATTTCCAGAAAAGTTCTGTTAGGGCTCGGCCAATTCCCTCTTCAGCCACCAGAGGGAATCGGGACGCAGTTCCCTCTGTGTCCTCTGGGGGCAACGTAGTCATGAATAGGACTATACCATGTCGAGCCACCAGAGGAAGTTGAGGGACTACAAGGCCCAGGCAGACCGTGGATAATCTGGATTTACGAGGAGCACCTGGCTGCTCACGCTTTTAAGCGCTTCTCAGCAAGGGCTCCTCATCACACCCTCTCTCTATGCTTGCAAATGCATGCAACTGCTTAGGGAAAGAGCGATAGGCTGAGGTAATTTGAGGCAGGGCGAGAATTAGCCACGGTGTGACCTATTTCTTCTCTCCCGGCACACGCCGGCTAAAATTACTTCTTCTCCTCACCTCCTTTCCTAAGCATTCCATCCACACCTCTCAGGTTTCTTTAGTTTTATAAAACCGCATTTGGGTCCACAACCCCAATCACAACAAGTTCAGACACTTTATTACTTTCACTGGAAGCTTTATTTACTGAAATTCAAACCACAAGCCAGGTGATTACTGTGGCTGGAATGCACCTGTTACGTCTATGGCTGCCAGAGGTTGCCAAATTCGCCCTGTGGGAGATCTCAACTTCCAGACTGCATTTCCCACAGGGCACTGCACAATTGGACGCACTTGTTGGCATCCATCTTGTCACTGCTCAGCAAGCCACCCTGAGGAGTATAAAGGAACCTCGTTTTAACTCCTCAGGGTGGATCAACGTTTGTGTACATACTTCACAATGCCCTTTGCCTGGAACATGCAATCTTTGAGCTAAGTTACATTTTCATGTTTTGACTCTCACGTCTTATTTATGTTTTACCTAAGTCTAAGCCATGTAGACAAATTGTGGATAAGACTGTGCCAATTTGGTTTCTGTACATTAACATTAGCACTGCATCAGCTCTTTTACTGGTTCTAATTCTGATTCTGTTAATTCAGTACTCTGCTCCTTCTAGACCCAAGTATTGTGTTTGACACCATTAATCATATGACATACTCATCTCCCACCTTTCAGCCACTGGAATTACAGACACAACCCTGACCTGGTTCATGTCCTATATTACCAATAGATTTCACTTCTTTGCCTTTGGTAAGCATAAATGTAGAGGTAAGCATAATTGTAGAGCTGTTACACAAGGTGGCCCCAGGGATCAGTCCATGGCACTCTGCTTTTCATAAATTCTACCTGTTGGTCAGATGATTCACCATCATGGACTTCATTTTCAGTTTTATGCTGATGATATGCTGATGAAACACTGACAAACCTGACATTTTACAAAGGCTTAAATTGCAAATGTCCACTTAATATGGATAGTGTGACTGTAAAACCTTCAGCTGTAGTCTGTAACTTATGTCTATTTTTTATTCTGCCTTGTCTTTTGAACCTCACATTAGGGCACTGGTCAAAACAGCTTTTTTCCATCTTTGTAAAATATTACTCGACTTTGCCCCACACTCTCCATAAAAGACACTGCTTCATGCTTTCATATTATCCTGCAGAGACTACTGTAACTATCTTCACACTGGTATCCAAAACAAAACCATCTGCCCTCTTTAGTACATGCAGTACATAGCTGCCAAAACATTCTCTCTGTCTATAAAAATCAAATGGAGAAGAACTCGGCTGGCTGATGGGGTTGTCCATTTCTGCTGGGTTCAGCTGTGTCTGAATGAAGCAGAGGAGGTTGGAATCCCAAATGTCCCTCTGGAATTTAACCCTGCCCCTATGTTTGTTGAATTTGTTCTCCAGGGACATGGCTCACATGATACTAGGCAGGGAAGCACAATGTGCTTGATTTCTCTGACTGTCCATGACACCAGTTCATTTTGCTTGGGGCCTCCGTTTTGGGTTGTGGCCTTTGCTTCTTCTCAGGATCATGCTCAGCCAGCATGGATATGGTGTTAACAATGGCAACAGTTAATTTCTCTCATGCTATGGTGAAGAAAACAGGGGAAAGTAAGGGGAAGTGCAAAAGAAAAGTGTGTCAGGAGCAGTTGTGAAGGCAGCCAAACTCATCGGCAGGGTTTAGACAGATTCTTGGGTCACAGGGTTAGGGGTCATCACCAATAGTCCAGATGCCTAATCCAATCTTGTTGCCTCATTCTACAAGGAGTGTTTCATCCTCTTTGCCTCCTCATCCTCTACAGATAGCTGCTTGATATTAACTGAACCATGGATCTATCCATAAGTAGCATGACTAAATATGAATGAGTAGTATATTATTATTGTTAATAAGCTGCAGATTTTAAGGAATGCAGTCTACTATTGATTCATATTTTCTGTTTGCAGGTATCTGTTTGCCCTGCAAATTAAACAGGATTTGTCGAATGGAAGTCTCACGTGTAATGACAACAGTGCGGCACTATTGGTCTCTCATATATTGCAGGGTAAGTTGGGCCTAGAATGATGAGCACCTTGTACTAAATCAGGTTTTAGGCATCAGAGGACACTTACATACAGTCACAATACAGTCATAAAAGGGGCATAATACAGTACTTTTATAATAATACAACATGCAACATCCATCCATCCATCCATCCATTATCTTCTGCTTTTCTGGGGTCCGGGTCACCGGGGCAGCAAATAGGCCCAGACCTCCCTCTCCCCAACCACCTCCTCCAGTTTTTCCAGGGGAGGGATGCTGAGGCATTCCCAGGACAGCCTAGATATATAATCTCTCCAGTATGTCCTGGGTCTTCCCCGGGGTCTCCTCCTGGTTGGACATGTCTGGAACACCTCAACAGGGAGGCTTCCAGGAGGCTTCCTAACCAGATGCCCGAACCACCTCAGCTGGCTCCTCTTGATGTGGAGGAGTAGCGGCTCTACTCCGAGTCTCTCCTGGATATCTGAACTCATCACCCTGTCTCTAAGGGGGAGTCCAGGAAACTCATTTCAACCGCTTGTATCCTCGATCTTATTGTTTCGGTCACTACCCAAAGCTTGTGACCATAGGTGTGGGTTGGAACATACGATTTGAATATTATGGAAAAGTTGATTAATTTCCATAATTCTCTTCAAAAAGTTCAACTTTCATAGATTATAGATTCAGGGCCCACAATTTAAACAATTTCAAGTATTTATTTATTTTTACATAACTTTCATCTCATAAAACCCAAGAAAACAGGATTTCAAAAAATTAGAATACTGTGTAGAAATCAGCCCAAACTACTACTAAGTTTTTGCAGAAAAAAAAGAAATTAGGATCACATCAAATCAATCAAAATATGGGACTTTCAAAATGATATGTCAGTCTTCAATACTTGGTTGCCTGGGAGTTATGGAAGCCCAGATTTCCTTAATGCTTGCTGTCAGCTCTTCTTTGTTGTTGGGTTTGGTGGCCCAAATTTTCCTCTTGAGAATACCCCATAGATTCTCAATGGGGTTTAGGTCCGGCAAGTTGGCTGGCCAGTCAAGCACTGTGATGGCATGGGCATCAAACCAGGCTTTGGTGCTTCTGGCGGCATGGGCAGGGGCCAGATCCTGCTGGAAGATGAAATCTTCATCTCCATACAGATCCTCAGCAGAAGGAATTATGAAGTCCTCTAAAACATTCTGGTAGACTGTTGCCGTGACCTTGGATTTAAGAAAGCAGAGTTTACCAACACCTGCACCAGACATTGCACCCCAAATCATCACTGACTGTGAATATTTCACACTGGACCTCAAGCAGTTTGAGTTTTGTTCCTCACCCGTCTTCCTCCAAACCCTTGGACCTTGATTCCTGAATGAAAGGCACACTTTACTTTCATCAGAAAAGAGGACCTTGGACCACTGGCCAATGGTCCAGACCCTCTTCTCCTTGGCCTAGTTGAGATGCTTCCTGCGTCTGAATGTGGTGGTTTTTGAAGCTGGGACTCCTGCCTCATTTCACTCTTTCTGGACCTCTGCCAGATTCTTGAATCTTCTCTTTTTGATAATCCACTGAAGCCCACGGTCATCTCTTTCGCTGGTCCATCACTCTCCTGCCATCTTGTCCTTCCACTAGACTTTCCATTGATATGCTTGGACACAGCACTCTGTGAACAGCCAGCCAACTTTTGTGGATTACCCATGCTTTGAGTTAAGTAGATGATTAGTGTGTCACACTCAGTTTAAAACATTCATGCCCTGCAAAATTTGGGCTGATTTCTCTACATTATTCTAATTCCTGTTTTCATGGGTTTTATGAGCTGGAAGCCCAAATTATGTAAGAATAAACAAATAAATGCTTGAAATTGTTTACATTGTGGGCCCTGAATCTATTATCTATTAAAGTTTAACCTTTTGAATGAAATTATGGAAGTTAATCAACTTTTCCATGATATTCAAAATTTTTGGAATGGGTCTATAGATTGACCGGTAGATTGAGATCCTTGCCTTATGGCTCAGCTCTGTCTTTACCACAGCAGACCAATACAAAGCCCAGATCACTGCAGATGCTGCACCAATCCATCTGTCAACCACCCGTTCCCCTTTCCCCCACTTGTGAACAAGACCCAGAGATACTTAAACTCCTCCACTTGAGGCAGGAGCATACTCCCGACCCAGAGACGGCATGCCACCCTTTCCCGACTGAGTACCATGGTCTCAGATTTGGAGGTGCTGTTGTCATCCCAGCTACTTCACACTTAGCTGCAAACTGGTCCAGAGAGAGCTGAAGGTCCCAGCCTGATGAAGTCTAAAAGAGCAGATCATCTGCAAAAAAAATATACGGGATCCTGAGGCCACAATACCATAAAAATTATGAACAGAATCGGTTACAAAGGGCAACCCTGACAGCGTCCAACCCCAACTGGAAACCAGTCTGACTTATGGCTGGCAATGCAGACCAAGCTCCTGCTCTGTTTGAATTTGGTGGATAGGGTGTTACTGGATAGCCCGTAACAATCAAACAAATTTCTCCAAATCCAGAAGACAATGTGGACTGGTTGAGCAAACTCCCAGGTTGGAACCCACATTGTTTCTCCTGAATCTGAGATTCAACTATCAGCTCTTCTCCAGTAGCCCTGAATAAACCTTACCAGGGAGGCTGAGAAGCGTGATTTCCCTATAATTGGAACACATCCTCCGGTCGCCTTTCTTAAAATGGGGAACCACCACCCCGTCTGCCTATCTGGGGCACTTCCCCCGATGTCCATGCGATGTTGCTCCTCCCACACCCGAGCCACTGCCTCCAGAGTCCCACAAGCCAAACAGGTCTGATAGGAGTCTTCCTTCAGCTGACTCAGGACTTCAAGAAGGTCAGGTATTCTGAGCTGCTGTTTGGTGCATAAGCACAAACAACAGTCAGCACCCATTCCCCAAACCAAAAGCACAAGGAAACTACTCTATTGTCTGCTGGGGAAAACCCCAACACATAGGTGCCTATCCTCTACATTTTGGAGTGTGGCTGTGGTGATTTGTGACCATTCAGCAACAAGAGCTTTAGTGGGGTTAGGCATGCACATTAGCTGAGGGCAAAACATAAGTCATTGTAAAAGAAACATTTAATCTTTCACTTAATTTTTTTGTCTGTTTTTTTTCTGTAGCAGAACTTGGGGATTATGATGAAGAGTTGGATTCGCACCACCTAGGGAATAAGCAGTTTGTGCCAAATCAGGAGTACCTGGACCACAAGATTATTCGCTTTCATAAGAAACACAGGTGCATTCTCACATGCAGCATAGATCACTCCTATACATGTGCAGATGTAATTAAATAATTCTCACAAATATGGCATGTTTATAAGAATAATTGTAGAGAAACAAATATGCTTAGAATTATTTTTATTCTTTTTGAGCAGAGGTCACACTCCAGCCCTGTCAGATGTGCATTTGCTTGAGGTTGCCCGGAAATTGGATATGTATGGCATTCGACCACATCCTGCTCATGATGGAGAAGGCATGAGGATCAATCTGGCTGTTACCCACATGGGTATACTGGTATTTCAGGTAACTGGCTTAAATCAGTACATATCACTAATATAAATTCAGTTCAACTGCTTTTCAGCTGATGTTAATAATGCAATGTTTGTAATGCAAAACATTATTCCAAGGGTAACACAAAAATCAACACCTTCAGCTGGGCCAAGATCCGCAAACTGAGTTTCAAGAGGAGGAATTTCCTTATCAAACTTCACACAGAGACTGGGGTAAACTTCAAAATATTATTATATATTATTAAATATATTATTACATACTCGATATACTGCCTGAAAGACATCTAATGATCAGACAGTCATTTTAATACCTTAGTATTTGCAAGCAGCAAAGGGCCTTCGAGCCAAAGCCCTCTCTGCTCCAGGGTGCTCTGACCCCAACCTCCCAGCAGGCTGGTCTGAAAAAAGTATATGATAATCGTGACTTTCTTCTTACAGTTGAGGCCAACATACATACTCAATTTTTCCAGATGTAACTTTTTAATTTATATACATTTTATCTCTAATGAGCAAGCCAGGGGTGGGGTATACACTTTATTTCCATAACAGGTCATTTCAAAATAATAGCTAAGAGGCACATTTATTTCAGCTGTATTTACTATATCAGATTTTCCATGTAGGTAAATGTTTACACACATTTTGCTAACATTTGGCATGCTTTAATTGCTTAACTTAAATTAGATGCTTGGAACAGCCTTCCACAAGCTTCTTATAATAATTCTTATAATCCTCCTTCCTTATGATGCCATATTTTTTTGTACCTGAGGTACATCCA
Source organism: Leptodoras nelsoni (assembly GCA_028566375.1). Lineage (NCBI taxonomy): Eukaryota > Metazoa > Chordata > Actinopteri > Siluriformes > Doradidae > Leptodoras > Leptodoras nelsoni. The sequence goes on from JAOVVG010000028.1 coordinate 2,936,052, forward strand.
CAATTGTATACAACTGGTACCTGATGCTTCCATCTCCTTCACCAGTGTCACCCTCACACATCCTTCGCAGTGAATGGTCTGATCCAACATGTCATAAATGTGTCAGATAGTAAAGGCAGAAATTATGCTTTCTGAACCTATGACGCTTTCACACCAGCTGTTCAAAAATAATTACATAGCTGAAGGGTTTTTTTAAGCATGGCACACTTTTGGCATCTTCTAGTCCAGACTTGGGCAAACTACGGCCCCATAATAGGCCACATAATACACAAAGAGCAGCAGACAGAGAGATTTCCAGCGCCAACATGGACCTTTTCTAAACCACATAGAAGCAGCATAATATAACTTACGGTTGCGGGGCTGATCGGGGCGGGATGAAAAAATACAGGCAGCGGTGCGGGGCGGGGAGGTGCGGAGGGCTGGGGGAAGAAGCCCCAGCCCGCGCATCACTACACGGTTTCATGCACTCAAACTACACAGGTTGGAAGTCTGATTCGCCCCCAGATATACATCCGCGCTAAAATATCAAGGTGAAAGCCATCATAGTTTACTCAGTATAGACCCTGCTCCCAACCCAATTTTGAGAATAGATTAACGGTGATATTTTTTTTAATCACGCGATAAGAATCTCACAGTAACGCTGTACGTTAACGCCGATAACGGCCCACAAGCAGCACTGAGGTTAAAATGGCAAATAAAATAGCACAACTTCTAAGCTAACAGTTAGCTACGCATTAACCCGGAAATGACTGACCGCTCTTTGTGTAACTTCAAGTGCCGGATGAAGTTTGATGTTGTAGAATCTCCATCCGTAATCTTTTCTGGCCGACTACATCGTAGTTATTGAAAGCGAAATCGATCACTTTGGGGATCATTTTTCCTCTGAGGATATTTCACATTAAATTCACTGCGCGACACTGCTTTGGTGATGCTGCAATCTGATTGGTTGCTCCATTGCTGCGCGAGTAGCGTGGAGTAACACTTTTGTGTGGCACAGAGAAAGTGCGCAACGCATTTTAACTCAAGGAAAGTTAAACAGATTGTGAGGGATAGTTTTTCTTTTTTGAGGAAAAACATCAAGTCATCTCAAGTCACAGGGCTCAAGTCGAGTCAAAGTCCCGAGTCATTGGTGTTCAAGTACAAGTCAAGTCACAAGTCTTTACCCATTTTTCCAAGTCAAGTCACAAGTCGTGACTTTCAAGTCCACACCTCTGCCAAGAGGAATTCCATGCTAAAACAGAGAGCACAGACTAAGCTCAAGATAAAACTGTAATACACTAGACATCACTGGTCAGTCAGGTTTACAGCAGTATGATCCAGTGTTTATGGCAAAGACATTATTATTATTATTATTATTATTATTATTATTATTATTATTGTTATTTTCTGTGATACACACCTTTGATGCATAGTTGCATCAAAGCCCAGAAGAAAATTTCATTGGGTGAAAGGAGAGAAATATCCATTGGCTGTGACTGGAAGGGTTAAATCACTGACAGAGAATTTGAATAGTGTAGGCACAAGACAAGGCTGCTAAACGTGTGAGGGAAGAGGCAGGAGCAACATCAGGATTTGATGCACACTCAGTGAACCTAACAAGACACCATGCCAATGCCCTCCTTCATTTTATATGGTTTTGCTGTTCCCTGGGCTAGACTAAAGCAGGAAGCTAATTCCAGAGTATCTTTAACTAGAGTACCTTGATTCAGACAGGTGGTATACAATAACACACAACGTATGCATTTATATGTAATAATATTTCCAAATGCTAATGTTAAAAAATCACTGAAAATAAATGCAAGAGTTACAAGATCAAAGCAGTCAGTTTATAAGAGTAGATCTAGTAGAACAATGTATCATGAAACAGACAAAACTATAGTGCACTGTACATCCATTTACTTCCATTCTAATGAATAAATGTTAGAAATATATTTCTGCTCTCTCTCTCTTTCTCACTCTCTCTCTCTGTGCATGTGTGCATTTAAAATTTTATAATGATCCATTGGTTTCAGAATAAGCTCTTTTGATGCATGCATCTGTCTGTGTGTCACAACCTTTACAGAGGAACATGGTTGAGTTCACCATGGCAAGTAGAGATATTTGTAAAACTTTCTGGAAGATGTGTGTGGAGTATCATGCCTTCTTCCGTCTAGCTGTGGAACCGAAGCCATGTCAAAAGTCCTTGTTTTCCAGCAAGGGATCCAAATTCAGATACAGGTACAGTCATAAGAGTCAGAGACAGTGGCAAAAACAGAAAAAAACACATCTGGTAATATATTTTTATCTCCTAACATCAAGCTGTTGGTGAACTGCCCCTTACAGAAAGGGTTTTCACTGTGTTGAAGAACATGAATAATGACTGCACGTATCTTATCTTTGTTCAGTGGCAGAACACAAAAGCAGCTCCTAGATTGTTTTCCCCAGGGCATTGGGGAACACAAGCATCTACCATTTGAGAGGTAAGAGATGTAGTTTACTTTGAGAAAACCTTGTTCAAAGAAAACCCTTTTAGTTCAGGATAATAATAACAATTTGTGCATTACAAATGACTGTATGTTATTTTAAGGTCAAACTGCAAGCTTGCTCATGAATCTCGGCAATGCAAGTCATCCCCAGATTTGCTCACTGATGTATCCAAACAGGTAGAGACTGAAAGAAATTAGATGATCTTTTTTGTTTTTCTCAGCATGTCTAATTTTTTTTAATCTTCTTCCACAGCTTTATGAGCAAGCCTACCAATTCCCCCACCTTCCTACCACCTCAACACATGGAACAAATGTATCTGATGAGAGGCTTGACCGATCCAGTCCCTTATCAAGGCTGCCTGCTAAATCAAGCAGGGTTGCCTCCCTAAAACCACGTTCCATGTCCACATCAGGTCCAGAGCGTCAAGGCAGAACCTCTCAAAGGCATGGGGCAAGAAGACATCAGTCCCCTAGCTCTCAGCACCTGGTCCTTCTCTATCCCAACAGCCCCCACCTTCAATTCCATCCAGTGCTGCCAACTTTCCCTCTTGCAACTTACCCTTTTTTGCTACAACACCCCACATCATCTTCCTTGGACCGTCTCACACAAGTTCACCAGAATTTTAAGCCTATGAAGTATTTGTCTAGGCAAACAGGCCACTCCTTTTCACCTGCTTCCTCTTTGTCTCCATCACAACAACAGCAGCATCTGGAAAGGAATCAACTCCCCAGAATTGGATTGGCTCAATCTAGATTGTGCCAACTATCTGGAAGTCCACTGGGAGTGGGGTTAAGCAGAAGGCACAACATAGGAAAAATAGAAGCAGGCCACTACAGTGATGACTCTTCCTTTCAGAATGCATTACCTTGTCGGGCCTCAAGCCAACCAGATGTAAAGCTCCAGAGACCTGCACTAGCTACTTCAGCTGCATATGCTTCAGAGTATCGGCCTCTGGGGTATTATCCACACTTATCACATGCCCGGGTCCCTACTAGGCCAACCTACCTTCCACTAAGCCCTGCCCCATTGCCAGAAAGACCCACATCTTTATGTGTACTTGGCACAGGCAGTTTCAGTGATTCAGACTCTGAACTTTTTTATCCATGTTACTGTCCTGCTGTAGGGAAAGTGGTACATTCTGGTCCACTAGCACGAATGCGTTTCTCATCCGGAAGCCTCCAACTAGATGAGGAAGAGGAGGAAAATGATGCTATGTGCAACCAGAGTGGTGAGGAAATAACCTCTCTCAAGGTCATGAAACTGTAGTATTGCTCTTACGAAGCATCAGAAACACATAATAAGAAAGTCGAAAATATTTTTTCATGCTTACTAATGTTCTTAACAGTAATGTTGATATAAGTGTTCAATAATACAAATGACATTATGTCTAGTCTGGTATTGATGTCCAGCCAATGTGATTCCCACATTGTGCATTTTTAGTATAAATTCCCTATTTAACTAAGTTAAATTTATTATATATGTTTCATATGCCATTCATGGAGAAATGACTATTAAAGGAACTTCTTTTGGAAGTGATTCTGCCCGTGGCCATAACTGGAATGACCTAAAAATGACTCATGGAATCTGAAGCAAGCCAAGAGCATAGATGTTATAGAAGTCATGACAATAACCATGTCAGGACCTGGAGCACAGACAGACCAAGGGAGAGATAAAACACAAGGGGCTACATCTAAACCACCACATCATGTTCCACTTATATTGGAATCTTGACTAGATAATAACTAAAAATCAGGAACATAGGTGAAAGAAGAATGGAACCAGAAGACAAGCATGTGCAGGGCAAGGGATATACCACTTAATGCCACTTGCCTTTAGGATAGGATTTGAGAGCGAAATCTGGAGTGAAATGGACAGTAGGCACAAGCATGAAGAAAGCAATAGTCATTTTGTTAGTGGAAATTGTAGTGATAAGTATTGAGAGTTCTTTTATGTAATGTCTTGAAAATAAAAACTGTGATGAAATGTATATTTTCCTTTGATAACAAAATGTATATTGTATAATGTGAAAAGAAAGTAATTCAGGAGAAGACATCCAAGTCCAGATATGGACAACTTTGCCTAAAACTGCTCTGCAAAATCCTGCTGATTCAAGACATCTGACTAATGATGAATATACAGTTGAGGTCAAAAGTTTACATCTGCCTATCTGTCCCACTTTTTGACAACTCCACACAAAAATAAAGAAGAAAAAAAGTAAATTAGAGACTAATTTAATTCACTACATCAGAATTCCAGTAGGTCAAACACTGTTGAAAACCCAGGTGACTGTATCTTTAATCTGGAAGGATAATTCCAGAAATTTATGTAATGATTTTTAGAAGCATTTAGTCAATTCTCACAATTAGTTAATAACAACTTGCAACACTATATAGTTAATTGGAAGTGCACCTGTGGCTGTATTTATGGGTCGACCTTTAGAGACAGTGCCTTTCTGCCCTTGATAAAAATGAGCTAATAAATACATATAAGCTAGTAAATACAACTTGACATAAAGTAGATATGCTTATTGAATTAACACAGGAAATGTATGGTAGCATGAAATATGTGGAGTTGTGAAAAAGTTGTATTGAATGTCTTTAGCCTAGGTGTATGTAACCTTTTGGCCTCAACTATACACATTAATTGATTTATTGAATCATTGGCCAAAACACCTTCTCAATGTTGACTGATTGTGAACTTGTCCACCTTCCTCATGTGGTGAAGCATGAGCATGAGCAAACATTCATGAGCAAACAGTGTACACAAGATGCTAATATCAGTCTAATGTTTTTACACTGAAATTAGATTAAAATGTCTGAGTAACTGACATGAAAATAAGGTTAAAGATAAAATTTGTTTTAATATCAACAGATTAAAACCCCCTTTTAGAGACCAAACAGCTGTTTACAAATCAGTACAGCTAGTATACCTACAACATAGAATTTATACCAATTTGTGTATGCAACCTATGTGTTATGAGTTGGTTAGGGCAGGACTCAAGCGTGGGAAAATAAATGAAGCCGGGCTGTTATTGCTCAGCCCAGCCGGAAGGGGAGAAAAGAAAGATGGGGTTAGAGATGTATATATTCATTCATGGAAATAAATATATATAAGAGTAACCCCAGACGGGGAGAACCGAGGAAACAAGGAGGTGTAACATAAAAGGGGTTTTAATTAATTTCATCGTTCATTCATTCATTTTCTTGACCGCTTATTCCTTTTCAGGGTCATGGGAGAGGTGCCTAGCCAGCAGCATAGGGCGCAAGGCAGGAACAACCCTAGACAGGGCGCCAACCCATCATAGGACACACACACTAGGGCCACTTTAGAGACACCAATCAACCTAATGTGCATGTCTTTGGACTGTGAGCACAAGGGCAGGAACCAACCCTAGACAGGGCGGTAAGCCATCGTAGGGCTCACACACACACACACATTCACACTCGCATTCACGCTAAGGGCCAATTTTCCCATCACCAATTCACCTACCTGCATGTCTTTGGACTGTGGGAGGAAACCGGAGTACCCGGA
>JAOVVG010000028.1:4928351-4942087 GCA_028566375.1 Leptodoras nelsoni
ACTGCTCAGTTGTATAAATGAGATAAATGTAAGTCACTCTGGATAAGGGTGTCTGCCAAATGCCATAAATGTAAATTATAACAAAAAAATTTGCAGAAGAAAAAGCAAGCGAATGTGAATCCTTGTCATCAAAAAAGTAAAAACTTGAAGCTAAATCAAATCAGGGCTAAGGATGGCAGAAAACACGGACAAACATCGGTGAGGCTTTTCAAGGATGGAAATTGCTGATGACGGATAACTGTTTTCAAAATGATGCCAAAATTGCTTGCTGGATAGGTAATTCAGCCTACCAATATTAATGAAACTTCTGCACTGCGAATAGCTACCCACCATACTCATACACCAGACAATCCTAGTCCAGAACACAGATATGCATAAACAATCACAGAGCAAAAGGTGAGATTTGTCTGAAAACAGAATGGAAAAATAATAAAGCTGCAAAAACAGAATCGGTTGCTACAAATCATCTGACACTATGCTCTAATCTGATCAATAATACAAAATCTATCCTGTACAATTTCTGACACTGCTAATGGCACCATAATTATTCTATATGGTAGAGAAGGGGACAAGCTATATTAAGTCCGGGTCAAAACCAAGACCTAAAGGTTCGATTCAAAGTCAAGACCAAGACTTTGGTATTTTGGGGGCAGCCATGACCATGAGTCAAGACCAGACCCATGGATTTACATAGACTTATTTACTGTCATCCCTGTTAATATTCAACTTAATATGACATTTCTGTAGGGAGTACTAGGGCTTATCAGCTATAGGGGCAGGTCGGCACACTCCATATCTCCAGCTCTCTACAGTATGTTGAAACTAAATGTAACACAAAACATCTACCCTCTATCTATGAATCAGGTAAAAAAATACCTGAAGGTCAAAGGGTGCTCAGATATGGTCAACCTGAACATTTTATAAGGTCAAAAGTTAAAAATAAAAAATATCCCAAAATTCACTATGTTGTAAAAGTCTTTGGGATAGAGTTTGAGATTCTTTGACTTTAGAATGTGCTAATAATTTCAACGCACTTGGATTTCATATTTATATTATTTCTTAAAATCCAATCTCTCACCAGGTCAGAGTTTGACTGAATAAAAGAATGGTTGCACCCACTGACCATTGACCAGTTGATGTCTCCAGTATTTCGTGTCATCTCAGTCCTTCCGTGCCTGTCAAGGGTCTGCAAGTAACCACACCATGGGCAGGAGTCACTCTGGTTACGTCCATGGAGTGTCAGAAAGCATTCAGTGTTCAGTTTAAACGCAACAAAAACAGAAAAACACACATAAATAGGAAAGAACTGCTGTGTCTAAGGTCTCACTCTAAAATTACAAGTCCATGTCATGTTGCTCTAATTCAATATCGATTCAAGACAAGACTGAGCAAGTGAAAAAGTGGTCTTGAGACTAAAGCCTTACTCCGGTACTACAAAACTGCTATCTGGTTTTGACTTTGCAAACAGAAAGCTCACAATGAATAAAATTTCGAATAGGCTATTGGAATAACTCTTGGACAGGAAGTCGTCTTCAGTTGGTTACAATCTGTGACCTCACTGCTAGATGCCACTTAATCCTTCACACTCCACCTTTAACAGACGCCTAGAATTTGCAGAGCCACTCTGTGGAGCGCAGTACTTTATCCGCAGACAGCATTAATGCGCTCTTGGACCCTTGATCGTGGTTAGATATTGTAGAGATTGTACAACAGTTGGGCAAAGCTTACCCTGCGTTCACACTATTAGAGTGACACGAGCTGTGCTTCTTGTGAAAGCAGCAAACGAAATCACCATGGCTAGGCGTGTTTTTTTCCTTATATAATACATGCTAGCCATTAGGGCAGGTTGTACAATTGTATTGATATAAACCTTTTAATGGCTTCCTTTGCCAAGTAGTAGTTAGTAATTTCCTGGTATCTTTGAACTTCATACTACTGGAAGCGCTGTTGTTCTTGGTTTGATACATGGAAACATTTGTCCACAAACATACTACAGACAGAAATGATGAACAGGATTATAGGATAAGGAAGAAATAAATATATGCGTGCTAGCTTCCTGATTCTGGTTACACTCTGTGCAGGCATCATTCATGTTTTTGACACACCCTATAGCATACTACCCTCTGCTGTTTATTACTATATGCACTGTTAAAGTCAAGCTTACACACGCAGACTCACTCATCCTCACTCTTTCCATCCCTCTCACACTGACAGTCTCGCTCTCTCACACACACCCTGGGGGTACATGTGTGTGGGAAGTGTGTGGAAACTGTGGCAACGCTGAGACAGTCAACTGCGCTCAACTGGGTCATGGGTAACACGCTTCCATGACAACCGCTTTTCACCGGCCCCTGGGCCGAAAAATGCTTTTTGCTCACTCTCCTCTCTCTCACTCTCTCTCTCTCACTTTTCGTTTGCTTGTTTCCCTCACATGCTTTCTTTCTCATTTCACTAATTCTTGGTTCGAGCTGCCTGGCATTGACTCGACTGTACTGCTGTTCAAGAGAACAGATTTTTCATCTTTATAGGGAACTTCAGAGATAAACAGCAGAACATGCTGAAAGCCTTCAAAAAGCTGCAGTAGATGCACACTGGGCCTTGTGTTCAACTGTGTAGAGAGGAAGTCTTTTGTAATCCGGTCAGATTGTTGCCAGGCCTCTTTAATGTGTTTTGAATGCAGCATGGGGAAAATATATTTTTCCCTGCAAATCATTTTCTAGTTTCATTAGACCCAAGACTATTTGATCAAGACTGGAACTGTTGGAGGTGGTTTGGACATGAGAATGCTATCAGAATGTTCAGTAATGTTTATGACAGATGCCATATAAGACAATGTCATTTAGCAAAATTAACAAAAAGTAATACATGTTTTAGCCTTTTTCTTTTCCAGTACTGAAACTGAAAGTCCCATCTTTCGGGATTTTTGGCAGATAATTTATGGTGGCGTGCCTAATAAATGTAGTTATCTAATGTGAACATCCCATAGTTTCATCAGTTTTTCATCCCACAGAATACCCCTGTAGCATAACTGAAATGTTTTTATAACAAAAATCTTGCAGTATAGATGCATTTTGTCAATACACATGACATAAAAGACAAAACAGGGTATTGTGACCTACTTTCCCACAGCCCTTTGGGATTATTTTGTTTAATTGAACCCTTTAATTTGGAGGATTGTCTGAACATTTGTCAGTCCACTGACTATTTCTTGTTTAATATATAATAATAATAATAATACATTTTATTTATAACACACTTTACATTGAAAATCTCAAAGTGCCACATAGAAAATAAAATTAGCAATCACAATGTTAAAGTATGTATTTAAATCACTTAAATCTATATCTATATCTAAATATATATTTTTTCTGTATACTACATGGTATACTGTACCTTCAGGATCCTATGCACATATGCCCCTACAATTATTTATTATCATTATGTTTTGCGACAAACTTATCTGGTTTTATTTTCCAAGATATAAACAGATTTGTAATTTAAACCACAGCGGCCATAAAGAGAATAAAATATTGACTGAAACTTTTATTTCTGAACACAGTCAATCCTTTGTACAGTGTCATGCGAGCAATGCTCTGCGTCCAACATGTTCCCATTTAATAATCATGTCCCTTGAGTTTCATATGTACTGCCTGCATATACCTGGACTCTGAATAAACCAGATAACATGAAGTGATGATGGTCTTCTGAATCATTTCTGAGATCTGCTCTCCTTATGAATCTGATTTCTAATATTGCAGTACTGTTATTGGTTATAGGCTGATCTGACCTGACTCACCCAACAAAGGCTGAAGCTAAATGCTAAATAAAATGACAGAGATGAAAGCTGAACTGATCTCTTAACCAGGAACAGTGCTGTTTCAGACATGCACTTTAATCACCTCCTTTCCTTTTGGCCTGAACCAGGCAGGGGGTCTGTCCTTCATATGCTGCTGTGGTTCATTTTATTTGCCTTTGGAGAATGTTCCAATGTTAAGTTTACTTTACTGATGGTGTTAATCTTAGGTACATCAGAAGAAGCAATAACCTTTTAGAGGCTGGTGTGCCTGCTGTTTTATTAGGAACTACGCTGTTAGTTTCCCAGCACAGAGCCCTCAGGTAACACCAATTTACATCAGACATGTTTGCAGAAGGAGGCAAGAAAAATCAGAGATGTGTAACTGAGTTACAGGGCTGTGTTTTTTTTATTGAGTGATGAGATAAATGCATGGCACAATGTAAATATGGGAGAAATTATATAGGTTAAGTAATGATGTCCTTTTTATTAAAGAGATGATTCACAGACTCATTGGCCCATAACATTTGCTGTAATGAGTAGGTCATTGATTTCCTATACATCGGTAAACAGGTCTATCCAGCTAATGCACTTTCTGGTTTTGCAAATGTGAGATGTGAAAGAGCATGAGCATTTCCATAGATGACCACTGGACCACTGCAGACGTCATAGTACTTGTGCTTTTAAGAGCACTAAAGTGTTTTATGGCTAGTTACACCATGTTAATTTTGATAACAAAACGTGGCTTTGTTAGACAAACTAGAGTTTTTTTTTTATTATTTAAATGTTTTGTCAGTGATTCTGGCAGCAATCAGGTGAAGCTAGCTATTTAAAAATGAAACATTTACAGGCATTATTATGCATTAAAGGTGTAATCTGTGAATTGGATGCAAACTAGGTCTTTTGAAATATTAATCTCAAACAAACATTGCCTTTTCCTTCTGTGACCATGGCAAAACTTAGTCTAGCTCACCTTAGGGGGAGTTCCTTAAACTGACAGGCAACATGATTGAAAAGCGAGTAGAATGTCCTGCTTGTCCTGATCAGTTGGATGTTGGTGTTCTAACATTCAAAGTTCATAATGTTTGGCTAAATGGTTTTCAGGCTATTGCCCAAAAAGTGCAACCCTGATTCTGAGGACAATAGCACAAAGGCAACACACACCTAGGGGCACAAATCTTATAATCCATATCAGACATGTGGGGCTACAACCACACCAAGTGTCAGATGGATTGGCGAAGTCTAAGTATATGATATCTTTGACCAAAAATTGGTGAAAAAAGCATCAATACTTTTTAGTGCATGTATAGTAAAACTGTGTGGTCTGACACAGTTCATTGGACCTATAGACACTGATTAATTGTGTCCATACAAATGAAATGATTGTATATTACACTGGATGTTGAAGCATTACAGTGAATGTTGGATTGGTCTCATCTAATCACAGTCACGAATCACAGTCAGTTATTTCAATGAAAGAACAGTTATCCTCAGACCTTTGTCAAAACGAATTTACCTCTAAAACCGTATTTCGGGCCATTATTGGAGTATTACTCTGTACTGAGGCAGCTAAAGTGGTCACCTTATCGCAGTTTGCCTCATTATGCCATGAGTATTAATTAGCTAAATCAATTATGTAATGTTCCTTCATGCTCATATGCAATCACTCGTCAGCTCCATATTTAGCACCCAATGCTTCTTAGACTTAACTCCTTCCTATCACCGTTTCCTCAGACAATAGATACTGTTCCAGAAGTGGAGCCTGATCAGTGCTCAATATAGCTGCTCCCTCAGCCCTTACTGTTCTTTGTGTTGTTTCTAGCTTTCGAGCTTTAAATCAGGGGATTTTATAGCCGTTAAACACGGTTTCCTTTCATTTAGAAGAAATGCTATGTGAACCTCATGGTTGATCATGTCAGTACAGGTCAACTAACAAGCTGACTGATGATCCGCCAAGAACCTTGTAATCAACAAAAATAAAAACAATACTGATAACCGACAAAAGTGGGCGTGTATGGGGAGATAAAAATACATAGCAGTTTCAGTGCTGTTTTTGTGATAGTGCTGAGTTTAGGATTAGTTCCTGTACTGCCGTTTTCTTCAACTAAACATCGAGCAGCAAATGAACGAGTTTTCTTGCTTTTAATAACTTCTTGGGTATTAAATGGAATACCAGAATGCCTTGCAAATGCACACTGTCATTGTTCTTACTAGTTAGTTAAATAAAAGGCTAACCTGATTAACATAGAAGTGTTGAAAACTCTAGTAGTTTTTATCCAGTGGTCCAAAACTGCACTGTAATATTTATACTAATAATAATTTACATTCTGTAAATGCAGAGTGAAAGCTCAAATAAAATCCATTTCTTCACCCGGTAGCAGTTTCAGCTCCTTTTCATTTATTCATTAAAAAATCATTATATTCCGCCATAGATTTTGAGTCATTTTTTAAAATAGGTTAGTAATTTTATTGACCTTTTTTAAATGAATTATTATTAATTTAATTATCATATTTTGTCATGGCAAAAAGCAAAGCTATTTTATGTCCAGGTTTTCGTCAACAAAATTTAAAGGACTTTCGGCGTCCTAGCAACAGATTGGCCAGGCATCTGTTAGTGGGTGTGATTTGAGAAGAAACACTGAAGGGAAATGATATATTTTCAATTCATCAAATTTCATGATTATTCCTTTAATAGTGTATATCATTTGTGTGCATCCTCACTACTAAATTCTCATTCATCCTCACTAACATGAACTGGGAGTGCTAATTCTACTTTGTACTTCTTTGAAGAGCCATCAAATGCATTGAGAATGAGTTGTGGGGGTGGGAGTGGGGGCATCAGGATAAACATGAGGGCTTCATTGTGCAGAGCTGAGCAGACTGACTGCAAATTCCATTCATGTAGCCGCATATGAGAGTGCAAGAGCATATCGAGAGCATTTGCACCTCTGTTCAGATAGTCCTGTGAGACAAACGGTATTGTGAAATATGGTGCTTGATTCAAATACAGTGACCTTTTCTAATGCCAAATTTTCTAAGCATTTTGCTCTACATGTCTGCACAGTAAAGGTTTTGTTTGACAATGAGGAAGCGCCTGTTTCCACACTCGCTCCGCTTGCTTCGCTGTGATTGGAAAGTGTTCAGGATGCCGATCGAAATGGGTTTCCATGGAAACACTAAAGTGGAATGTGCAAGAGCATGTGATTGTAACACCCTCTTTTATTCTCAATCTGTGTGTATGCCTCTGTGTGTGTATGCCTCTGTGTATTGTGTATTTAGCACAGACATATTTAACAGTTATTACATAAGATATAAATGATCATAGTGCCCAATATTATGTCTCCATCGAGTCCCGATCGCCGTCCCTGAATCTTACCCAACAAGGCAAATCCCTCTTCCATCACATTTCCTGAATCCATTTTCCTCCATCTTGTCCTTTCATGGCATTTTTTAAAATCATGCATAAATCATATCTCAGTGATATCTCAATGATATCACGGGTTAATGTGTCAGACTTTAATGGCTCCTGCTGATTGCAGCAGTGTTATAGGATGCATTAAAGGGCAGAGCTGTGGAACAGATGGTTATGTATATTCAGGGTGCACTATATGGCTTGGAAATAAATTTGCATCACTAACTGGATGAGTGGGTCAAACGACTTGGTGCTTTCAAGGACTTAACTTTATACCTGTGTCTATAACTATATCCTGGATTATAGTTCTTGGTTTTGTTTGGGTTTTTTGTCATACCTAAGATTTACCTCTGTAGCACTTACATGTAAAAATAAAAGTACGTACATTTTCGGATGTTTACAGTGGGGTTTATGTGGGATTTCTTCTGTGCAACAAAAGAACGGTTAAAGCTATTTTCTTTGCACACAAGAAATATGACGCTTTTTTATTCACAAAAAAAGGCAATTTTTCACCCGCTCAACTATAAACAGTTGCTTTGTTTTCTGATTCATTTTAAAATGACTAAATGTCAGCTTGCTCTACCTAAAATGTTCCCGCAATCATAAGCAGCAAATTAAGCAAATTATGCTTCTAACAAATTAGTAATGTGATACAGTTTCATAAACTGCCGAGAGCTTCAGATCGTAATGCACAATCCTGATAAGAAATGCTTTTACATAAATGGCATCCATTAAATGCATTAGTGTCTGTCAGAATGAGCAAATCTTTGCTGTCTGGATGTGACGTTCTGTTTCAGCACCAGAGCAGCAGGCTGAGCTGGTATAGGAGCTGCAAATATGAATAAATATCTGTCCCAAACTGCATAAGAGCACAACCAAAAGCATGGCAAGAAAACCTGTACATTGCTGTAGGTTATCTGCTACCATAAACTGTGCACTATTTTACCATTCTGTGTAGCACGCTTGTATGATGTATGGGACACAGATTTTAAATCACCAGCTTTCCATTTTGGTAGGATAGAACAATGGTTCCCAATCTTTCTTGCTTTATGTATGTACCCCTTGAGCTGTTTTGCAGTACTGATAGTACGTAGTAATACAAAGACATTAACACTTTGAAGAGTGTTAACGATTGAAGAGATAATATTCAGCTTCACCCAGTCACCTGAGCTTTAATAAGGCACTTTGATAGTTCTGGGGGAAGTGTGGCACCAGCTGTTCTCCATATTTAACCTGGTTCTGAACTGTGGGCTTCATTTCATCCACCATTACCCAACAATATTTATAGACACATAATCAGTGAAACAGGACACTGTCTTGTTTGATACTTGAATCTTGAATGCATCTGTTGCTTTCTTTTCAATCATAGTTTGAGCTACAGCTATGGCCACTGGGAGAATAAGACCTTTAATGGTTCAACAGGGCTTTTTTTTGCCTTAACCACAAGCACTGACACAGTGTAAGATGCCCCCACTGCTTTGCTTGAAACACTTTTCGCTTATTTCAATGTCCTCAAAAAAGTCCTCAGTTTTTCCTGAGTGTTTGGTTCTTTGGTGCCACGTGTCACTGGCTTCAGTGAATTATTTGTCAGGGCTTTATTATTAGTTGCTACAAAGAATACATTGTGGCTGCATTGGATCCGTGGAACTACAAGTAAATCCATACAAAAAAATATTATTCACTGAACTGCCGATGCTTGGGCTCGGCCTCTTTTCCTTTGTCAAGAGGTTCCCATAATCCTGAATCGGGAGCGAAAGCAACTGGACTTTTGAGCCATTTATCCATGTTACGTCCATGACATGCATAAATGAGACCTTTTCACAGAACAGTTGACACCTGCTGCGAGGGGGACTAGTAGCGGTGCGCCAATACCATTTTAACAATAGGCTTAAGAAATGATTTTGAGCAAGCTGCTCAAGTACCCCTAGGGGTATCTGTACACCTGGTCAGGAACCATGGGTATAGAAGGGGATAATACTGCTGGTATTATACTTCAGTAGATGTTCAACATACATGTGTTAAATGGGTCTAGGATGTTTAAAATCTGATCTCAATTTACCAGTTATGTGATGTTTCATGTATAGCAAAAGTGAATCAATGACAAGTATTTAAAAGTCCTGGAGTACCTTCATAGTACCATTTCTGTACTATGTCTAATAAAGACGTCTTTGTCTGTCTTTTATTTTGAAATAGTAATGTGAATAGAGAAGCACTCAGCATGGTTCCTGTATCATTGTGCCTTCAGTTCCTACATTGTGTTCTTTCTGAATAAGGTTCAAAGCTACTGGATATTGAACTGAACCAGATGCTCATGCAATTCAAAGCTTTGCTCAAAGTTTAAAAAGAAAAATATTTTGTAAAAAAAAAATTATTATTTAAACTCATAGCAAAGTTCAAATTTTATTTGATTGATATGACCCAGCTCACAATTTCTATTGATTGTTTTTACATAGCATTCCTACAAAGTTGTTATTTGTAGATAAGTTAACAGAAATGCTTAGTGCATATAAATGATACATATATTTTTTTAGAATATAGCAAAACGTTATGTTATGTAAAGTTATGTAACGTTACAGCCTAACCTAACCACAGAGCCTGTCAAACACATTGCTGACCATTTTCATAATGTTCTCATTTAGCTCATGTTCTTTAAGGATGGTGAGAGAAAATAACTGTTATGAATTTGTCATAATGAATGATTTGGGGATAGTTTTTATGCCCAAGCTAGAAAAGCAGATTAAATTAGGTTACACATCATTTACACTGTATTTTGATCCACATCTTGGGGTTTTGCCTAAAACCATTAAAGCAACTAAATTGGATAAAGATATATTTTTTTTACTTTTAAAGGAAACAATAATTAAAAGATATTTTAATATCTAACTCTAAAATATCAGCTTTAATAGAAACTCAAATCTTTTCACATTTTAAACAACCATAGAAGACATATTTGATGCCCATGCTCCTTTAGACTTGCATTAGAACTATGTGTGAAGTGTGTGATGATTTTGGCATGCATTACGACATTATGAATGATACTAATTAAGTTCATTAATTATGCCCACACATTAACCTCAGAGCCAGAAAATCATTAACTTGGCTAATGTGTGGTGTGTACATTTGTGCCGACTGCTGCAGTGTCTCACTAATCTAACACCGCAATATAATCACTTTCTTGTCTTTTCATCCGAACGCAGGTTGCTTGGACTGCTGCATTAAATGTCTGGGCGGTGTGCCGTACGCCTCACTGGTGGCCACCATCCTGTGCTTCTCGGGCGTGGCGTTGTTCTGCGGCTGCGGACATGTGGCACTGACGAGCACCATGACAATGCTGGAGAACCATTTCTCCCACATCGCAGCCGACCATGCCACTCTCAGTGATGTGTGAGTGTGTGGGGGTGGGGGAATAGGAATAAATATGCATGCAGATTATTACGGTTTGCCGAAAAGGAGACAGAAAATGATGTGGATCTGTTTACAATTACATTTATAATGCTTTCCATTCACGTTTTATTAGCTGGGTGCATTTGGACTGTGGGTTCTGTGGGCTTGTATGAATATGTATGGCAAACAATGAAAGGGAGTGGGAGGGGAAAGGAGAGACACGGCGACATGGAGACGTAGAGGCTCAGGAAATAGGAATGTATTTTAGGTAACATTATGTATCGCCATCTGCTGCAGCCTTGTGTATTGTGTCTGAATATTTGGGACCAAAATGTCTGTGAACATCACTGTATAACCACTAGATCTGTGTCAGTGCTGATTCTTCTGATTCTACGCTAAAGACATAGACTTCAGACTGCACTATACTCCTCTATAGTGTAAGTCCATTTAAAAAAAATCTTTTTTTTTATTCTAAGGATATATGAAGATACATAGGGAATAACTCATGATAGACCATTTCCCAGGGATTGATGCAAAACATCCTAAATCCTAAAACCCTAATTATAAAATATGTTTATGTCACATTATATGTTGAAATCTACTTTTGCTGTTTAATAAAAAATTGTATATGTACTAAAAATGTTTGTTTTTGTCCTATTGCTCAACTTAAAGTGACAGTAATACATAAATGATGTATTAACTGCAGTTAGGAGCCATTAGGAGATAATTATATTAGGAATAATTAACAGATTAATTAAGAGCACATTAGAGTTTAATATTTGAATGAATAATATTTTAATGTAGCATCTTAACAGTAAAAAATGTAATAAAGGGTATGTGAATAAGATTATTGTCTTAATTTCAGATTGGGATTTCTAAACAAGCTGCAGTAATATGCTTGACTTGGTTTTTAAAAATACCTTGCTTAGTAGAAATATAATATAGATAATACCTTGTTTAGTAGTAACATATCAGGTATCAGGACAAACCTGTATCATTTCTGCATCACCAATTATGACTTTTTAAAGGCATATTTTCTTTATTTTTCTATCCAGTGTTCAGATTCTGCAGTACATCATCTATGGCATTGCCTCGTTCTTCTTCCTGTACGGCATCATCCTGCTGGCTGAGGGCTTTTACACGACCAGTGCGGTCAAAGAGATGCACAGCGAGTTCAAGACCACTGTGTGTGGCCGCTGCATCAGTGCCATGGTAAGAATTGAGCTCATGCACACAAAAACACATATGCATCCTACATTCTGTGTTCATGGTCATGGCCAACAGTGGAGGAATTATATAGTACTGTTTGTGCCATATAGTTTAATTCTCCTATAGTTTAATAGTCTACCATCAATACTGAAAGCTGTGTGTGAGTTTGGAGTGCAGTAGCTCTAATCCCCAATGGATAAGGCTTAACTAGGTCACCATATTATTGTGTGATTGAGCATTAACCCCTATGTTCTGGTTGTATCAAAATGACCTAGTTCAAGGTTTAATAAAGGATTACATTTCAATGTATATACCATGTGTATGTATATATATATATATATATATATATATATATATATACACACACGCATATGTGTGTGTGTGTGTGTGTGTGTGTGTATGTATATGAGTCAGTGCAGGAAGATTTTATATTTCCAAAATGTTACTTTTCCAACAAAAAATTTTATGTTACCTAAAATAGTTTAAAGGCTACTGGGTTCAAAAAAAGAAGTAAAGAAGTAAGTGTGACAGTCAAAGTCTCCAGAAGAGCTGTGGCAGATTATCCAGGAAGCTCAGTAAAACTTACCAGCTGTTTACTAGTCTTGGGCACATGCGAAGACTCGCTATAATACAAAGATGCCTTTGAAAATAATGAAGATGTTTCTACACAAAAGAAAACACTATAAAGTACAGTAAACAGTAATAAACAACAGGAAGTCCATATCTGGTGTGTTTTTAAACAGTGTTCCCAGGTACAATGTGTGCAGTTTGATAAGGAAATTAACTTTTAGGTTTTCCTGAGCGTCTTGGAGAATCTGCCACAGCTCTTCTGTGTTGCTTTCATTACCGACACACAAACATTTTTGTGTAACATTTTATTTTTTGTTGAAAAAGTAACGTTTGGAAATCTAAAATTTAAAAATCTAAAGAACTTTTGATTATATTATTAATAAAGATCACCTTTATAATTGCATTGCTATAAAAGGAAATAGATGTGAACAGAATACGAAGCTCAGGATGCTCTGTTATCATGAGCCTAGCAGTACAAGACTATAATTGGTTCTGTACATATTCTCAAGTGTTTGCTTCAGTTGCTTTAGAGCTGCTTTCATGATCTATGGATGTATGCTCATATAAAATATCATTTTATTGTATGTATTAGAATTCTAGATGCATTGTTTTTTTCATCGTCCCACAGTTCGTGTTCCTGACCTACATCTTGGGCTTGGCTTGGCTGGGCATCTTCGGTTTCTCCGGCGTGCCAGTCTTCCTCTTCTACAACATGTGGACCACATGTGCCGCCATGAAGTCTCCCATCGCCAACCTCACCTCTATTGATAACATCTGTGTGGATGTGAGGCAGTACGGTGAGTAATAAGGGAATGAAACAGAATGCAGCCTTAGTGTCTTGTACAATCAAATTTCCATTGATCAGCCATGGAGAACTTGGCTTGTTGCCTGTTAGAGAGAGAAAAAAACAGGTCTATGTCTGTTCCCTAAAGGACAGTTGGCATAAATGCGCCCTCAGGAATTCAAAATGTGATGATAAATAGTATGGTGTGATGATGAAAAGTACTATATATACACTGAATACAATGTGGTCGGTCAGATTTAAGAAAATAAAATACAGTGTACCTATATAAATATTAAGTTATTAATTAAAGCATGATTTCATTGCTTATGCTAAATATAATTTAAACATTGTTCTAATTAGTATATAAAATTATGTAGAGTGAGCCTGATCAATTCATATAGTATTAATATACAGTACAGGCCAAAAGTTTGGACATACCTTCTCATTCAATGCGTTTTCTTTATTTTCATGACTGTTTACATTGTAGATTCTCACTGAAGGCATCTAAACTATGAATGAACACGTGGAGTTATGTACTTAACAAAAAAGGTGAAATAACTGAAAACATGTTTTATATTCTAGCT